>BOPN01004369.1:27500-32500 GCA_017312705.2 Penaeus japonicus | reverse complement strand
TCTCTCTCTCTCTCTCTCTCTCTCTCTCTCTCTCCCTCCCTCCCTCTCTCTCTCTCTCTCTCTCTCTCTCTCTCTCTCTCTCTCTCTCTCCCTCCCTCCCTCTCTCTCTCTCTCTCTCTCTCTCTCTCTCTCTCTCTCTCTCTCTCCCTCCCTCCCTCTCTCTCTCTCTCTCTCTCTCTCTCTCTCTCTCTCTCTCTCTCTCCCTCCCTCCCTCTCTCTCTCTCTCTCTCTCTCTCTCTCTCTCTCTCTCTCTCTCTCCCTCCCTCCCTCTCTCTCTCTCTCTCTCTCTCTCTCTCTCTCTCTCTCTCTCTCTCCCTCCCTCCCAGTTAATCGAGAAACCCAAATAAAATTTGATTTGTGAGGCGGGTGGGGGGGGGGGGAGTTGTTGTGTCTTTCTTGTTCTGTGTTCTTTCTATTTTATTTCTTTCGATCTTTCTTCTTTCTGAATGATTATCATTTCCTTTTATTCTTTTAATCCTCTGTCTGTATTTCCTCGTCTTCTTCTTTCTCCTCTTTATCTTCCTGCACATTCTTCTCCTTCTCCTTTTCCTCCTCCTCCTCCTCCTCCTCCTCCTCCTCCTCCTCCTCCTCCTCCTCCTCTTCTTCCCTCCTCCTCCTCCTCCTCCTCCTCCTCCTCCTCCTCTTCCTTCCTCCTCTTCCTCTTCTTCCTCCACATCCCCCGCCCCTCCTCCCCCTCCCCCTCCTCCTCCTCCTCCTCTTCCTTCCTCCTCTTCCTCTTCTTCCTCCTAAACATCACCCAAGTTATGTTAGCTACGACTAGTGTAAACAACGATAAAAAAATGCATAACTAACGGAGGTGAGGGGCGGAGGAGGGGGGGAGGGAGGGAGGGGAATGAGTCACTTATATTATCTTTTTCTTCATTAACTTTGATATACTTAAATGGATGATTTTCTTTTATGGTGAAAGCGATTTAGCTTCATTAGATAAAATCAAGAACACGGGGGGGTGTATGGCTTAGCTGGTAGTGGAAAAGGGAGAGAGAGATGTCGGGATTGAGGGAGAGGGAGAGGGAGAGGGAGAGGGAGAGGGAGAGGGAGAGGGAGAGGGAGAGGGAGAGAGAGGGAGAGGGAGAGGGAGAGGGAGAGAGAGGGAGAGGGAGAGGGAGAGGGAGAGGGAGAGGGAGTGGGAGAGGGAGAGGGAGAGAGAGAGAGAGAGAGAGAGAGAGAGAGAGAGAGAGAGGTGGGGGGGAGGGAGAGAGGGAGAGGGAGATGGAGATGTTTAAGAAGAGAGACAGGGAGATAAATGCATTGATATATATATATATATATATATATATATATATATATATATATATATATATATATATATATATATATATATATATATATATATAGAGAGCAGAGAGAGAGAGAGGCAGAGAGACAGAGAGAGAGACAGAGAGAGAGACAGAGAGAGAGAGAAGACCCCCTCAACCTCACATCCGGTGGCCGCGAGAAACACATGGGATACGAGAAGGGAGCGGGGGGGGGGGATGCGATAGATCCACAAAACCCGATTTGCACACGCCTTCAATTGCATCCGATCGGCGCACGAGAAGAAGAGCTAAAAAAAGAAGAAGTAATTAGCGATGAAAGGAAAAATAAATAAACAGAAACGAAGGAAATTAAAAGGAAGGAGAAAAAGAAGAAGAAACGAAGGAGAAAAAAAAGAAAGAAAAAGAAACGAAGATGAAAGAAATGAAAAGAAAATTACGGGAAAAATAGAAAGATAGAGAACAAAAAAATCGACAAAAATATAGGATGAGTAAAAAAAGTTTTTGGGGGGATGGGGGGATGGGGGGGGAGAAGGGTAGGAAAGAGTCATATTGCACAGATGAGTATTACTCATGAGCAGGATTAGATGAGTATCGACAGAACCATTCCCGTGTTGTTACGCATCCTTCTTCATCACAGCCGGGTACTTGGAAGACCCAGAAAGGAGAGAGAGAAGAAGAGAGAATAGGACGAATTATGAATGGATGGAGAGAGATAGAAAGATAGAGAGAAAGAGAGGAATAGATGGAAGATGGGGAGGTAGAATGAGATGAGATGGGGGGGCGGGGGGAGGAGGGGGATGGAAGAGTGAGGGGGGGAAGGAGGGGGGATGGAAGAGTGAGGGGGGGGGGAGGGGAGGAAGAGGGAGGGAGCTAGATTGAGAATTAAGCGATTCAGAGATTGATTGATTGATTGACTGAATGTTTATTGACATAAAGTTATACATCAAGAGGAGCCTGTAGAAAAAGGGAGAGGAGGGAGAGGGGGAGGGAGAGGGAGAGGGAGAGGAGAGAGAGAGAGAGAGAGAGAGAGAGAGAGAGAGAGAGAGAGAAGAAAACAGCAAGTGACAGGAAATTAGACGATAAACAATTAGAAATAGAGACCCCGATAAAATGAACCAAGAATCATTAACAAGCAAAAAAAATATATAAATAAGATACAAAAGCAAAACACACACCAATAAATCACGAGAAAGCAACACAGATACAAACACCCTTTTCATCTCTCATCTCTCATCTCTCATCTCTCGTAAAATACAAACACATTAAAAAATAAAAAACTCACCTTCTCCACACTTCTTCCCCATTCATAAACAAATGAAAGAATAAACAACGCATAAAATGATGCATAAAACCATAAATGAATAAAGGATTAATCTTTAATAAGAAAAAAAGAAGAAGAAAAAAAATACAATTAAGTCTCGGGAGATAAGATCATCCGGTGCAGCATCACCGACCTGCCGCTTGTCAGTCACTCGACACAGAGCACTTGCAATGCTTGTGTCTGTGTCTGTAGTCTATCTGTGTCTGTGTCTGTAGTCTATCTGTGTCTGTGTCTGTAGTCTATCTGTGTATGTAGTCTGTAGTCTGTGTCGAAGGATTTATCGAATTGAGGACTAACGAAAGACTACGTTAGACTATGGCGTTTGTTTTACCGGACTATATCGCGTCCTCGTGAAGTTTCTGAAGTTATGACAGGGAGAGAGATCGAAGTTGTGTGTGTGAGACGCGCGCTTGTCACATACCTTCCAGAAGAGCAAACGAACACCGTGTTTTTATCCATCATTGTGTCCGATCTATCTACCCCTTTTTCTCCCTTTCCCCCTTTCCCCCTTTCGCCCTTTTCCCTTTGCCCCTTATATAGCCCAAAGGAGAAGGGGAAACATCAAGTAAAAAACATCCCACATCTTAGAGGAGAACCTCTCCAAAGGGCGTGGGGTCACAAGGGGAGAGGGGAGAGGGGGGAAAGAGGGGGAGAGAGTAAGGGGTTCATGAGTTCGCCCAAAGCAGAATGGCCAACAGTCTGTTTCGGTGGTCACATGGCCAGGGCGGCCCCGTGAGTAAGGAGGACGGGAGGATGAGTCGCTTGCTGTATAAGCCGATTTGGGGTGAGTAAGGATGAGTGAGGGAGTGAGTGAGGAGGGAGGAGGGATGTAGAGGAGAAGAGCCGTTTTTTTTTTTTTTTTTTTTAGGGGGTGCATATTTTTACTGTTGTTGTTGTTGTTGCTGACAATACCTATTACAGTGGATGCAGATTCTGTGTTATGATGAAGTGATATATGAATAATGAAAGTGATCTAGTTAAGTATTCACTTTGCAATAAAAAAAAGTCCTTGAAGAGAGTGAAAGAAAGAAAAAATATATAAGATTCGAGAAATCCTGAGAGTGTTTCGGTAAAAATAAACGAAAATATTTTTAACTACGAAAGCAAACCGGCAAAATAATGCATGAATAAGTTATAATGATAATAATACAAGCGATATTAATGATATCAGTAGTGATACTAATACTACTAATGATTGCAATAAAGATGATAACAAATAGATAGACCCATAAAATTCAATAAACAATCCAGCCCACCTATGCATCCCCAAAACATCAAAAACAAAAACACCACAATTCCCCATGCACTAACACCCCACCCCCACCCCACCCCACCCCATCCCTCTCCCCTACCCTCCTTAAAAAAAAAAAAAAAAAAAAAAAAAAAAAAAAAAAAAACGTCAACATTATCACCCCTCCCCCTCCTTCCCCCCTCCTCCTTCCCCCCCGCGATCCAGTTCCCCCTGAAGTCAGCTCACATCACGGGACAAGCGACATAATGCGGGGACATCACAACCACAGGAATCCGAGATCGGGAACTGAAGGCGCATCACGGGTCGCTCTTTCTTATCCCTCTTCCGCTTTCTTCTTGTCGTTTTTCTTTATTATCGTTGTTGTTGTTTTTTTGTTATTATTGCTATCGTTTTTTTTATCGCTGGTGTTGTTATCGTGATTATCATCGTTGTTATTTTTATTATCGCTGTTTCTTTAATTATTGGTGTTATTGTGGATAGTATTGTTGGTATGAGAATCTTTTTTATTAGCGTTGTTATCATCATTATGATTATGGTAATAAGAATAATCATTATTATCATTATTATTACTCCCATTACCATCATCATTGTTATCATCATCAATGTTATCATCAATATTATCATCATTATTATTGTTATCATTATTATCATCATCATTAGTATTGTTATCATTATTATCATTATCATCATCATCAATGTTATCATCAATATTATCATTATTATTGTTATCATTATTATCATCATCCTCATTATAATCGCAAAGACGTTTTATTAATACTATGCCTTCTTTTCTGTTACAGGTATGTAGTGCCGGACTCCATCACGGTACAGTTGGTTACCCGTGTGATCCTTTCCTTCTTCGTTGTACGGTACGGTTGGTGACTTGACTATCACAGTGGGAGTGGAAGAGGGAGTGTGGAGTGTGGTGTGGAGTGGGAGGGGGAGGTGGGGTGGGGATGTGGAGTGTGCAGTGGGAGGGGGAGTGGGTGGGGGATGTGGAGTGGGAGTGGGGGGGGGGGGGGGGGAGTGTGGAGTGGGAGTGGGAGTGGGAATTGGAGTGGAAGAGGGAGAGAGACAGAGACAGAGACAGACAGCGACTTACAAAAATAGACCAAGATCAACCTACTGACAAAAAAAATACAAAATAGAC
>BOPN01004369.1:15000-20000 GCA_017312705.2 Penaeus japonicus | reverse complement strand
GACAGAGACAGAGACAGAGACAGAGACAGAGACAGAGACAGAGACAGAGACAGAGACAGAGACAGAGACAGAGACAGAGACAGAGACAGAGACAGAGACAGAGACAGAGACAGAGACAGAGACAGAGACAGAGACAGAGACAGAGACAGAGACAGAGACAGAGACAGAGACAGAGACAGAGACAGAGACAGAGACAGAGACAGAGACAGAGACAGAGACAGAGACAGAGACAGAGACAGAGACAGAGACAGAGACAGAGACAGAGACAGAGACAGAGACAGAGACAGAGACAGAGACAGAGACAGAGACAGAGACAGAGACAGAGACAGAGACAGAGACAGAGACAGAGACAGAGACAGAGACAGAGACAGAGACAGAGACAGAGACAGAGACAGAGACAGAGACAGAGACAGAGACAGAGACAGAGACAGAGACAGAGACAGAGACAGAGACAGAGACAGAGACAGAGACAGAGACAGAGACAGAGACAGAGACAGAGACAGAGACAGAGACAGAGACAGAGACAGAGACAGAGACAGAGACAGAGACAGAGACAGAGACAGAGACAGAGACAGAGACAGAGACAGAGACAGAGACAGAGACAGAGACAGAGACAGAGACAGAGACAGAGACAGAGACAGAGACAGAGACAGAGACAGAGACAGAGACAGAGACAGAGACAGAGACAGAGACAGAGACAGAGACAGAGACAGAGACAGAGACAGAGACAGAGACAGAGACAGAGACAGAGACAGAGACAGAGACAGAGACAGAGACAGAGACAGAGACAGAGACAGAGACAGAGACAGAGACAGAGACAGAGACAGAGACAGAGACAGAGACAGAGACAGAGACAGAGACAGAGACAGAGACAGAGACAGAGACAGAGACAGAGACAGAGACAGAGACAGAGACAGAGACAGAGACAGAGACAGAGACAGAGACAGAGACAGAGACAGAGACAGAGACAGAGACAGAGACAGAGACAGAGACAGAGACAGAGACAGAGACAGAGACAGAGACAGAGACAGAGACAGAGACAGAGACAGAGACAGAGACAGAGACAGAGACAGAGACAGAGACAGAGACAGAGACAGAGACAGAGACAGAGACAGAGACAGAGACAGAGACAGAGACAGAGACAGAGACAGAGACAGAGACAGAGACAGAGACAGAGACAGAGACAGAGACAGAGACAGAGACAGAGACAGAGACAGAGACAGAGACAGAGACAGAGACAGAGACAGAGACAGAGACAGAGACAGAGACAGAGACAGAGACAGAGACAGAGACAGAGACAGAGACAGAGACAGAGACAGAGACAGAGACAGAGACAGAGACAGAGACAGAGACAGAGACAGAGACAGAGACAGAGACAGAGACAGAGACAGAGACAGAGACAGAGACAGAGACAGAGACAGAGACAGAGACAGAGACAGAGACAGAGACAGAGACAGAGACAGAGACAGAGACAGAGACAGAGACAGAGACAGAGACAGAGACAGAGACAGAGACAGAGACAGAGACAGAGACAGAGACAGAGACAGAGACAGAGACAGAGACAGAGACAGAGACAGAGACAGAGACAGAGACAGAGACAGAGACAGAGACAGAGACAGAGACAGAGACAGAGACAGAGACAGAGACAGAGACAGAGACAGAGACAGAGAGAGAGAGACATACAGAGAGAGAGAGAGAGAGAGACATACAGACAGAGAGAGAGACAGAGAGACAGAGAGAGAGAGAGAAGTAGGTATTGGTAGGGTTGTGTGGTATCGAAGCCTTAGGGTACCCGCCCGACCAGGTACCAGATTAAGCCGACCGGCATTTGTAGCAACCTGGCATTATCTCATACATAATAGGCCTATTTCAAGTCCATTATGCAACTAGCACTGCCAGGTGTTCGTATTACTTCTTTTTTTTATAGAATTAACAAAAATTATGATTGATGATATATCTAGTTTATACATTAATGTCTGTAGCAAATTGATGAAGGAAATATAGGTTTAATTATAAACACTGTCAGTATCTTTTGTTAATATCAATGTTATTGTTATCGATATTGTTATCACTATTGTTGTTGTTGTTTATTGTTGTTGTTGCCAGTGTTCTTGCTTTTGCTATTATTGTTATTATTGTTGTTTTTGTCTCTGCTGTTGTAGTTGTCATTCACTGAATATGATTTGCATAACTGAAGCATCATACTATTAAAAGCTAAGATATTTTATATACAAATCCGTAAACCATAAAGATATAGATTATGTTCATTCGGCAACATAAAGTCTTTAAAGTATGAATAAAATGCATTCATCATTTTATCCAGCTGCATTGACATAATAGCGGTTGATTGTGATAATAGATAAGTTCTAATAGTTGTAATAACAACGACTGTAATAATTATAATGATCATAATCGTACTGATTCAGATAATAATAACAGTAATGATGATAATAACTATCATAAAAAGAATATTATTATTACCATTATCAATATTATTATTATCATTATTATCATTATTATTATTATTATCATTATTATCATTATTATTATTATTATCATTATTATCATTATTATTATTATTATCATTATTATTATATTATCATCATTATTATTATTATTATTATTATTATTATTATTATTATTATTATTATTATTATTATCACCATCATCGTTTTCAATATCATCATTTTCATGTATCATTACCATCATTAATGCTATTGCTACTGCTACCACTATAATTACCATCATTATCATCATTGTCAATTATCAATGGCACGATATCACATAAGAATTGATAATCGCGGAAGAATAGTCAAAGGTAAACAACTTTTTTTTCTTTTTTCTTTTGTCTTTTTTTGGGTGAGGGGGGGTAATTTTTTCCCATGTCGTTTTCTATGAGCCGGGTAATCATTCTATCATTAATCAATTTGCATTTTGATTTTAAATGATCGAATCAGTTTATCTGAATTATCGAATCGGTTTATCCAGCATATTCCAGTTGATGAGCTATTGCCTGAAATCTGAGTCCGGCGGTCAGTTGAGATGTTGAGGTTAAAACAAGTTCTCTTTCAGTTTAAGAACTCTTAGGAAGTGGGTGTGGATGAGGACAGTTTGTCTACGGGTGTCTTTATTTCTCTCTGTCTCTCTGTCTCTTTCTTTCTCTTTTTGTCTGTTTGTCTATTTGTCTATTTGTCTCTTTCTCTCTGTATCTTTCTCTCTCTTTTTGTCTATTTGTCAATTTGTCTCTTTCTCTCTGTGTCTCTCTTTCTCACTTTCTCACTTTCTCTCTCTCTCTCTCTCTCTCTCTCTCTCTCTCTCTCTCTCTCTCTCTCTCTCTCTCTCTCTCTCTCTCTCTCTCTCTCTCTCTCTCTCTCTCTCTCTCTCTCCCTCCCCCTCTCCCCATCTCCCTCTCCCTCTCTCTCCCTCCCTCTTCCTCTCTCTCTCTCCCTCTCCCTCTCCCTCTCCCTCTCCCTCTCCCTCCCTCTCCCTCCCTCCCTCTCTCTCTCTCTCTCTCTCTCTCTCTCTCTCTCTCTCTCTTTCTCTCTCTCTGTATATATATATATATATATATATATATATATATATATATATATATATATATATATATATATATGCATATATATACATAATATATATTCTCACAAGCTCTTCTGCTTCTTACTTCCCATCTCTCTTTTGTTATTATCATTATTATTCATTTTGTTTCTTTGCCTCCTCTCTGCTTTCCACCTTTTTCTCTTCCTTCCTATCTTTCTCTTCCTCCTCCTCCTCCTCCTCCTCCTCCTCCACCTCCCCATTCTTCTGACCCTCCTTCTTTCACTACGCCTACGATAAGCCTCCGTCCTGCCCCTTGACACCTAACACCCTACACATGACACCTGACACGAACGTCTGTAGGTCACTAACTTATTATGGGAAAAAGGGGATTTTGTAGTTTATTTACAAGTGTATGATATAGAAGAAACAAATTCTTATGTATCTGTTTCTGATTTTATTATCATTATTATTATTTTTTTTGGTATGTGTGTAAAATTTAAGTAGTAGAGTTATTTTGTGGTGGATTTTGTTATTGTTTTATATATATGTATATATATATATATATATATATATATATATATATATATATACATATATATATATATATATATATGTATATATATATATATATATATATATATATATATATATATATATATATATATATATATATATATATATACATATATATATACATATATATATATATATATATATATATATATATATATATATATATATATATATATATATATATATATATGTATATATATATATATATATATATATATATATATATATATATATATATATATATATATATATATATATATATATATATATATATTATATACACAGTTATTTTTTCTCGTCGTAAAGGTTTAATCTGTGTGTTTGTGTGATTGGTTGGGTGTGGGTGAGTGTGGGCGTGAGTATGAATTTGAGTGTATGTGTGTAGGTTTGGGTGTGAGTGTGGGCGTGAGTGTGAGTTTGAGTGTATGTGTGTGTGTGTGTGTGTGTGTGTGTGTGTGTGTATGTATGTATGTCGGACCCGCGTGCGCCCACCCACAGTTGCATCTCTGTTCTGTTCAAAAGAGGGAAAATTCTAGCATAGCGTGTGCATTGTCTGAGCAACTGTCTAGGATATACCCCTCCCCCCCCCCCCCCTTCTCCCTCGCTCCCTCCTTTTACTTGACCTTTCCCGTCTTGTTCTTTATCTCTTAATTTACTCCCCCCACCCCACCCCCCATCCCCCCTCTTCTTGCACCCTCCCACCTACAGGACGACCTCTCCTCCCCCCACCCCTTTCCCCCTACTGGACCCTCCCCCAATAAGCCCCCTCTCCCCACCTTGTTCCACACGCCCCCCCCCTCCCCCCTCCCCTCACCTCGTTCTCGCATGTGCTGGGTTGGATTAGCCTCTATGACGTCACAGGCAGAGTGACCTTTGACCTAGTCTTGTAA
>BOPN01004369.1:5000-7500 GCA_017312705.2 Penaeus japonicus | reverse complement strand
CTCTCTATCTATCTATCTATCTTTCACCCTCTCTCTCTCTCTCTCTTTCACCGTCTCTCTCTTTCACCCTCTTCCCCCTTCCCCTCCCTCTCCCCCCCCTCATCTCATCTCTCAGTTTCACGTGACACACAATCACATCAACATGTCGCTGTCCATATCGCTCCAGTGCGTGTGTGGAGCTCATGACAAGCGAGACATGACAGAGGGGAAGGGAGGGGAAAGGAGGGGAAGGGAGAGGGAAGAGAGGAGAAGAGAGGGTAAAGGGGAGGGAGGGAGGGGAAGCGAGGGGAAGACAGGGGAAAGGAGAGGAAGGGAGGGGAAAGGAGGGAGGGAGGGAGGGGAAGAGAGGGGGAGGGGAGAGATGAGAAGGGGAAATATGAATAGACAATAACTTCAAAGGTAGAGGCCATAATTCCAACAGAATGGTCTTTCGGATTTGTTTCTGCATGGGGAAAATCTACGGGAGTCGCAACCCCTGTTTGGATGCGGTTTAAGAAAGAATAAAAGAAAAGATACCGTATCTTTTTTAGAGCTGTGAATATCATATGAAGTTATCCACACAGCTCATGAAAAAGGTGATAGTAATATTTTTTTCAAATTTTATCGGACATTCAACTTCAAATCGAACTGTCTGAGCATGATGGATAGTATTTGATATTGATTTCTATAATAAAAAGTAAAAAAAAAAAAAAACTCTTGGTGGGAGACTTCCTGGTTTTGCAAATTAAATGATACGAATATGATAAAAAAAGATAAAATAAAAGGATAAATAGCAGTTTTTCTCCGAAAAACTTTAATCGGTTAGTAAATTTTTCCTCCATTTAATGTCTGAAATTCGTGTGATTTTGTAAATAAACAGATGACTAAAACAGAAGAATATACAAGATAAACCCAAATATGAGAAATACAAAGAAAATAGATAAATCGAACAACCAAACAAACACACCAAAACAAAACGACGATGAAGAACAACGATACCTATTTTATTTTAATCTAATTTCACAAAAAAAAAACAGGATTATTCTAATTATTCCCTCCATCACAATCAACAAATTCAACCGTTACTCTGTCAGTCCCAAAGCTTCCGAACCCAATCTTAGCATCCGCCGGTAGAGTGTGTGTGATTCGCCAATCGCCTCTCTCTCTCTCTCTCTCTCTCTCTCTCTCTCTCTCTCTCTCTCCCTCTCTCCCTCTCTCTCTCTCTCTCTCTCTCTCTCTCTCTCTTTTTCTCTCTCTCTCTCTCTCTCTCTCTCTCTCTCTCTCTCTCTCTCTCTCTCTCTCTCTCTCTCTCTCTCTCTCTCTCCTGCTTGCTTGCTTGCTTGCACGCGGTGGCAGAGGCAGGTGATTGGGATTGCTTGCACCATTAGCCGAGCGTGTAATGACTCTGTGGTCGGGTCTTTCGTGGGGAAATGGCTTTGTGTCTGTGGATATATATATATATATATATATATATATATATATATATATATATATATATATATATATATGTATACATTTCTTCTGTTCTTTATTTGCTATTCTTTTTGTCTCTCTGTTTTCTTTCTATTTTTCCCCTGTTTCTTTCTTTATATTCCATCCTATACTCTGTTCCTTCTCTCCTTCCTTTCTTTCCCTTCTCCTCTTCCTTCATTTGTTCCCTCTTTCCTCGCCATTCGTACACTCCCTCCCCCCCCCTCTCTCCCTCCTTCCCTCTCTCCCTCTCTCCCCCTCCCTCCCCCTCCCCTCCCCTCCCCCCTCCTCGTCCCTTCATCGTGTCCGTGACAATGTGTGCGAACGCTGATTTGCATAAGTGCCTCATCCCTCTTCCCTCCTCTCTTCCCCCTTCTCCCTCCCCCCCTTTCTCTCCCTAATTCTTCGCCTCCCATCCCCCCCCCCTCCTGTTCTGTCTCCCCCTCCCTCTTCCTCCTCCCACCTTCTCTCCCCTAATTATTCGCCTACTCCATCTCTCCCTCCCATTCTACCTCTCCCCTCCTCCTCAAATCCCCCCCTCCTCTCTTCCTCCTTTCCCCCATCTCCCCTTCCTCTTCCCCTCCCTCCCCCCCTCCCCTCCTCTCTCTCTCCCTCCCCCCCTCCCCCCCCCCCTCTCCTCCCCCTCCCTCCCTCCTTCCCTGTGTCTGATTCCTGCTGTGGAGATTGACAGGTTCGGACAGGACGTGGAGGCGGGGGGGGGGAGGAGTAGGGGGGGAGAGGAGGAACTACGGAGGGATGATAAGGAGGACGAAGGGGGGAGGGGGGAGGGGGGGAGGGAGGGAAGAGGAAGAACGTGAAGAATAGAGGTAGTGGTGAAAGGAGGGACAAGGGAGTAGGGGGATAAGGGGAGGGGGAGGGAGAGGGGGACGGGGTAGGGGCAAAGGAGCGGGGGGAGGGGGAAGTGAATAGGCCTGTGCTATGACCTCTGCTGCCCTCGTGACTAAGGTGTGGCCTGTCAGGGATTTGAGGCGTGACGGGAGGGAGGAGATGGGATGTGGAGGGAGGGGAAGGGATGGGGAGGGAGATAAAG
>BOPN01004368.1:125000-127087 GCA_017312705.2 Penaeus japonicus | reverse complement strand
GAGAGAGAGAGAGAGAGAGAGAGAGAGAGAGAGAGAGAGAGAGAGAGAGAGAGAGAGAGGAGAGAGAGAGAGAGAGAGAGAGAGGAGAGAGAGAGAGAGAGGAGAGAGAGAGAGAGAGAGAGAGGAGAGAGAGAGAGAGAGGAGAGAGAGAGAGAGAGAGGAG
The DNA here is from genome assembly GCA_017312705.2 of Penaeus japonicus. Classification (NCBI taxonomy): domain Eukaryota; kingdom Metazoa; phylum Arthropoda; class Malacostraca; order Decapoda; family Penaeidae; genus Penaeus; species Penaeus japonicus. The sequence goes on along the minus strand of BOPN01004368.1, from coordinate 126,924 downwards.
AGAGAGAGAGAGAGAGGAGAGAGAGAGAGAGAGGAGAGAGAGAGAGAGAGAGGAGAGAAAGAAAGGAAAGAAAAGAGAGAAAAGAAAGAGAATTAAGAAAGAGAGAAAGAAAGAAGAAAGAGAGAGATAGAAGACAGAGAAAAAGAAAGAAGAAAGAGAGAGAGAAAGAAGGAGAAAAAATAGAAAAAGGAGAACAGAGAATAAGAAAGAAAGAAAACATTCATCAAGAGAGACCTACCATCCCTTAATAAATATCACCCAGATATTCATAAATTAAAAACTATATCCACTTGTTGAGAAATAAATGCATCCTATGTACTCTTTCATTTTATTTTTATCCCTGGGCCTATGACTAAATGGTCGTGTTCTGCAGGAGTTCTCAATCACATGATCTTCATCCAATTAATTCTCTATTGAGATGAGAACAGGCAAGAAAACATAAAACCTACATTATGTTTTTGTTTGATGGAATACGTCCTATGCTAATACAGTTCAAGGATGTGACCTACTCCTATGGAGTAGGTGCTTCACAATAAAAAAAAAAAAAAAATTAAGATACCAATATACGAGAACATCTGATGAAATGGTGGCTAAAATGGAGAAATGAGCTCATTATCAGGCCTGATTGCACAAAAGACATGATGACTGTTCACTCACGGCCAAATAATCCAAATGTATGAATGTTTTTATATTTCATTGGCTGCATTTTTATCTCTTGACAGGTCCATAAGGTAAAAAATGCAAATACATGATAATTCAGTGACTATAAGGAGCTTTTAATTACTCTCCACAAGTACAACTGACAGGTAACAAGTTTCCCAGAATGCACAACTCTATGAAAGTCTGCACGAAAAGATAACAAAACAAAAAATGTATATAAATTCTAAAAGCATTTACAGAACATAGAAAACCTTTGGTTTTCCTTTTTTATTAACCTCTATTACACAAAACTAGGAGCTTTCAAAGGCAACGACAGCTGAGAATGCCACACAACACCAAGCAATAGTAGGAGCATCATTATTGACTGGAAATTCATCAGAATACAAACTTGAATTTCCCCTTTTAATTTGTAAAATCATTTCTCATGGAAAATTTCCTTTTTCTAAAACTGGTGTAATATAACATTAAGAGAGAGGAAAATAAACCCCCTTGTATACCAGTATGAATTTGCTGTCCATACATAAATGGTAAACAGAAAAAGTAATATGCAGTTTCATATCTGTATATAATATATAAAGGAATAACAGTGGTGAACCAAATCCCCTCTTAAACAGGAAGCCTTGATAGTTCCACTCATAATGATAATTATAAAGAATAGTATGTGAATAAAAATAAAAATAACAGTAATAATCATAGTAATGGTAAAAGAAAACAACAGTAACAACAAAAATATAACTTAAGATAATAATAACTAATATTATCATCACAATTACTTGTAACAGTCAAATTACAATATAATTGTGAATTTGTGAGGAAGGTAATTGTGACGAACATTTACAATAAAAATGATAACAATTACAACACTCCCCACCTGACACCTTCTTATAAAATTTGAGCCATTCACAAATCTCAGCATCAAAGACAATTACAATCCCAATTCATTAATCTCTGCATGAACAAAGTCACATGTGATAGTTGTCATAGTCTTTATTTCTTTCACTTTTTTTTTTAACTGTTTAATTAATCATTTACCTTGATATTCCTTTGTCTACTTCTTTATACAAACTCTTCATTTCTGCAAGTAAAGTTGAAAATCACTGAGACAAAGCAAATACATTTTTTACACACACGTCTTGTATTTAACTGTCTAATGAATGGCTTGAGGTACAACAGCAGGATATTTGGATTTATCATAAAAAAAAAAATAAATAAAAAAAAGGGTCATGATGATAATGAAGATGATACAAACCTATCAAATTCTTGA
>BOPN01004368.1:117500-120000 GCA_017312705.2 Penaeus japonicus | reverse complement strand
ATTGATCACAGTATTTTTTAAAAAATTGTGCAGTAGGATGGCTGCTTTACATGTCTGGCACAGTGCCATCCGCGTCTATGACCGACTCAATCATGCCATCCGCTGCTAATGGATTAACTCCTACCTGAGACTTGCACAATCACCAATCCTATTTCAACTTGACCTTAATTCTGGTCATATTCCCAATGAACATTTACAACTATCTAAATAATAATGTAACATATATTTCATTTTGTTTAAAACCACTACTAAATTTCTTTCAAAATAATCAGTCACTATTTCCTTATCATGTTATGCAATATCCAGAAACATTTCACTAGATATCAAACAATAAATAAGAATTCATAACCATTATTTTTTAAATTACAAAATCAGAGTTGAAATAATTGTTTAATATAGTTGAAAGGGGCATTTATCCTATCCTTTGTGCACAAGAGGATCTGTCTTCTGTTGTCCTTTATGAGTTTATGAAAAATTTGATGATGTCGGCTAAACCATGAATGACTTTCCAAACTGACATATCTATATAAGTATTTTCAATTTGTATGTGAGTTTTGTACATATGTAAATATAAATATATATATGTATGTATATATATATATATATATATATATATATATATATATATATACATATATATATATATATATATATATATATATATATATATGCATATGTGGGTGTGGATGTATATATATTTTTCTTTTATGCACATCTAATATTCTATGTTGTTTTAAGACCAATGAGAAAAACTAGATAACACTTACATTAAAGGTGTTTATATCTAAATCAGAAATATCATAACTTCAACTGTATTTAAGGTTTACAATTACCAGAACTTTCTACTGAATTTTCAAGTTTAAACAAGACCTTTCTCTATGACTAACTATTGCATCACTTAACCACTTGTTCTGAATATCTTTCACTTGAGGAAATATATCTAACATTACATATTTTACAGACTTTCTTAGCTACATATTATGATATAAGTATATATTTCATTCCTTTCATTGATGATAATTCCTTGTACCAAATAATGAGGTATTAAATTTATCCATAAATCATGATTCTCTTTCTTCCAAATCAGAACAAATTTCCTTTAAAATATAATCTAACTAATCAATGGATAGTCAATAAACACACATTTTAACCAGTGATGAACCAAGACTCTAATTCTTTATCAATGCACCAAAAATGAATAGTTTGCCTTTTACAAAATATATCTTACAGATATCAACAAGTTAGAAGACAATGCTCTTCATTTCTCAGTCATACCTCAGTAAAGTAGAGCTTTTACATTAAACATAAATAAGAGTTGGATAGATCTTGATTATCAATTATGACATCAAAAGAGTTTAATACTGAATATCTAATAACCACTTATTTTATTTTCATATTTGTTACATCATGCTTTGAGGAATATGACATTTTTTTTACATTAATTGCCATTCAAACTATAATTGTTCACCTGCATTTGAAATATAAATAAATATCATTTATCAAACTACTTAATGAATGAGATAATTGTAAGAAAAAATATAATGTTTATTCAGTGTCCAGTATTACATAGTAAATGAAGATCAGCCTCACCCTCTCTTATTATAAATCTAATTACCTGTTTTCAAGGTAAATTTGAGTTCTAGTGAAAAACCTTAAATTTTTTCAGGTTTCTGTGCCCGCCTTTGCTGCAACAATGCCCAATTGACCTTAATGACCTCAAACACATAAGATAACCTCATTAATTTCCCTTTCCATAGTCTGCTTGTTATGTCTGTCCCAATTTCATTTACACTTATTTACATTTTGTCTTTTCATTTATTCCCCAGCGGCAGTATTTCTTTGAAAACGCTGCACGCTGCTTCATACATATGGGTGCATCGCGTGCCATGACGTGTGTAGACGCCAAATGATCTGTATATTACATTACAGCAAAGAAACTGCGCATAAAATGTACAGAACACGTACCACGTGACGTAAAGTTCCTTGTTTACGCTACCAACACCAGCAATGACATAAGAGACATGTTCCATTGTCGACAGATTTTATCATCTAAATACTTCAACTTCATTCGTGCGATATCGAGCCGACTTGCAAAGACTATAGCAGCACTTAATGCTAGGTAAATCGTACATACCAAGGTCTCGCTTTGGCCCATGTGGCAGACATGTTTTGATTGGGGAATTATGGGAACAAAAACGCGGGAAAATGTAGGTTACTCCGTCTTTACTTGTCTTTCCCTTTTGCCTTCGAGGAGATCAAAATTCTTCCGACGATCCGAAACGCGGCAAATAATCATCCTTGACCTTATATTCGCATGATTTCCTCCCTCGCCGTGAATATTTAGCTTATTGCTTAATTTTCTTTTAAAAGACTTTCGTCAACAACGCGCGAGTTATGGTCGCGCTACGATGGTTCGTGACGTCATATTACTACTCCCATCCCATTGAAGTGATTGGTCAAAGGTTCGTGACGTCATACTACTACTCCCATCCCATTGAAG
>BOPN01004368.1:100000-105000 GCA_017312705.2 Penaeus japonicus | reverse complement strand
GATAATAATAATAATAATAATAATATCTCTGATGTAAATAAAGCACAGGAATAGTAAAGGCAAAAAATATTTACTTTATCCTGAGGATGGAAGAGCCTTAATAATTTCTGGAATTGTTTATGGATCTTCATTCAGGTACAGTTTTTCCTTTCTTTATCATCACAACACGGGAGACTCAACACTCCTGCACATTAGATCTGAAAATATAGAAAAACAAAAATATATATATTCATCAATAATGATTCTGGAATGTGACAAGTGTGAATATTACTAGCATGATTCCAAATCAATGTGTTGTCTGAGCACATAATTAGTATAAAAAGTCTTCAAAATATGTTTGTTTTCTCATATCAATTAATGCAATGGGTGTTATAAGGGAGAATTTATTTTGTTTATTAACCCTACAAGTCTATAATTCAGGACCGTCATACACAGAAACGCATCAATTTCAATATCAATATCACAAAAGCAGTGGAAGAGGAGGCAGTCAGAGATGCTTTTCTCTATACTTAAAATGTATACAGGTTCAAGACTATCTAGCTGGCTTCAAGAAAACCAGAAAAATATTAATTATGAAATTCTAACTTTGAGTCTGAAGGGCTTTATAAAGGCTTGCTGTTTGGTCACTTTCTTTTAACTTTGCTTTGATTTGAAAGCTACTAAGTACATTTGTCCTTCTCTTTGTAATCATCTATCCTGGTTTATTATAATTTTCAAATAATACCAAGAGAAAAATACCAGAAAAAAAAGACATGAAAAAAAAAGGTTTGTTCTAGAAGTTCCTTTGTTTACTTTTCATTGCATATCAATAGGCTGATGTGGAGAGGGGATTCAATTCAGGTAATAGTTTTAGGGAAATTTTTGCTCTTGCTATGTAACACCCTGTGCCCTTTAACCCATTAACGACGGGGCTATTTTGGTTCTAAATGGTAGAAACACCAGGATATTTCAAACGCATAAGCCTAACGCCTCGGGATTCTCGCCCACAGCCAAGTGCTATACACCCAATCACCCGGCGCACCAGCCAGGAGGATAGCCACGACGAAATATCTCGTCCCTGGCGGCTGACCCCGCCACCACTTGACGTGGTATCTTGTCACCCATAATTAACGGGTTAACAACATCCAATCATTAGCCCATTTGCGCTGCACAGATTATTTAATACTACTCCTGCCAAGAAGATAACAGCCGCATGCAGCTTCCATGTGTGAGATCTCTCCCAGTGCGATGCCGCACTACGCCCCTCGGACCGCTTTCTACCTGTCCGATTCTATGGAAGGCATTTATTGATTTTTATTTATTTATCTTTTTTATTTGTTTATCTTTTTAATAAGTCAAGGGTAATGTGTCAATACAAATTCAACTACAATAAGTATATAAATATATATATGTAGCTATGTAAATCATGTATTTAGAGGGAAAGATCATGACGTGACAGGACGTCATCTGACCAGAGCGAAATATTCCCATGACGTGATATCATGTCATCCAGCAAAAATGGGTTAAAGCACACATGCACACACAATTTGTGTGGTGGCACATTCATATACATTTCAAGTAAATTCATTCATCTGCCCCAAATCCAGCTGCACAACAATTATGTTCATCAGCATACTCAGTCATGTAAATATTTGAACAATGATCCTCATTTTTAAAATTCTTTCAAGATAGTGCTTTCAAATATATAAGACTGATATGTCAATGAAAACGGTGGAAAAATAAAATATAAGATTTCATGCATTAACTATAGTAAATGAAAGAGAACATTGACTAATGAATTGGATTAATTTATCAACCTTGTCACACTTCCCTGAGTTTCAGGAAATTGTTCAAATTTTGAATCACATATACAGTGAAAAACTGTCACTAGATATAAAAATAATGCAATAGTCACAATAATATGAAGACATAAAAATGAAATATTTACTTCAAGATGAGTTGAAGGCCCTCAAGGGTTTATGCTATTCTTAGTCTGTGGTATGAGCAGGTCTGAAATACAATACGGGAGTTTGTGAATTACACACAAAAATTAAACTTACTGAGCTAAAAAGAGCGACAGTGGCATGGGAATTCAGATACATTTTCATTCATTATTATCCACGTTCACTATTATGCATGAAAATACATTGAACCTATTGGTCTGATATTATTCCATATTCTATAATGAAAATCAGAGTAGCTTTAGACTTACATATGACAAGTTGAATGAGATGAGTGTCATTATACACAAGGATCTGAAATTCAAAGGACATGTCACAGATATTTTGTATAAACAAATATACAATCACTTAGAAATTAAACTTGCTTTTCAGCGCCAAAGAAGGATGTACTGTTCCTGGACTATTCACAGGGAACAGTTGGAATAAGTGTTTTTCTTATTAAAAAAAGCTTTAGATTTATCCAATTCAAAATTTCAAAAGGAGAAACAACATTCACTTTTCTAACAATTTCTTGTAGATATAATTACAGTCTGTTTATATGCGGATATGATTTGTTAACTCTTTTCTTACTATTGCTTTTTCTTCCTTGAATGTTGGTTGTACTGTAGTTAAGAAGTTCCTCTATCACATTAGAATACTCATATCTAAACAGACTTAATTTAGTAAGAGCAGTAGTACTAGCAAGGGTCATAAACCAATGGCTGAAGTCAGACACAATTTTTAAAAACTTTCCTTCAAGAAATATGTCAACAACTCTGATAATGAACTTAAAGATTTCAAGCCACACCAAACATAAATCACAATAATAGAAGATATAATGAAAATTTAAGAAGAAATAAAGACAGGAATAAAGAGACAAAAAGTGAGGAGTTCAAGAATAAAAATCAAGAAAAAGACAAAGTGAACAATGGACACAGAACTTGAAATGAAGGAGAGGGGATATACTGCATATTCCTTTTGGATGCACTGCTTTACAATCTGATGCAGATACGCACAATCACTTTCATCTACTCTAATTCAATATGTGCACGCACACGCGCACACGCACACACACACACACACACACACACACACACACACAAATCTACAAGTCAAAATCTACATGATACTTGAAAATATCATAATCATTTTCTGACTTTCAGTGGAATACTGGTACAAACTGTGCGTGTGTTTATCTGAGAATGACTAAATTTAGTATGCACAAGCTTTAGGGATCATTAATTCATATGGACTCTGAATCTTCAACTTGTGAGAGAATATTTCTGAATATTTCAGTTGGCCAAATAATGATCATAAACCTGAGAATACTTCATCAAAGTAATCATGAAATACAATTTTTGAACCATGTAAAGAAATATATCATTCATAAGTCAGGAAAAAGTAAACATATATAAAAAAAATTCACTTTAATATTTAGAAAAACAACTACAAGATTTACACCATTTTATGGATCAAATTTTACAATAGAATCTCTTTTGTTTTTCTTTAAAAAGCAAAAAGAGAGAAAAAAATTAGTGACTAAAAAAAAGTATTAAAACATTCAATAGTTTTAAAAATGAATTAGAAAACTGTACACATATTGTACTTACGTATTTAAAAATTTACACATGCATACATACAAACTCATACATACGTCACATATGTGAACTGCATCCAGTCTTTCAGTCCCTCTTCTTTTTGTCCTTTTTCTTCTTCTTCTCCTTCTTCTTCTTCTTCTTGGCCTTTCGTCTCTCATTGTCCTCAGAACCACTTTCCATGGAACTCTCAGATGAAGAACTTTCTGATGAGGAATGTCTGCTCTTCTTCTTCTTCTTCTTCTTATGCTCTCTTGACCTTGACCTTGACCGGCTGGGGCTCTCTGACCTTGATTTCTTCTTTTCCTTCTTGTGCTTCTTTCTCTCTCTCCTGCGGTGTTTCTCTTCCTTCATCTAAGAGAAGAAGAAAAAAAAGTGATAACAGTTAGAGAAGTAGACTATGTGTTTTAGAAACTACAAAACAGCGTAGACAAAAAAGAAAAGAAAAAAAGGTGGGAAAAGGAATAATGACAAAGCGAAAGGAAAAGTATAACAAGCTTTCATAACCTACTCGCGCCGGATGACGTGCTGACATGTTTCGTGTTTTTTGTGTCAGACACCAGTGATGAGATATCTGGGCATGGCTGGTGCTCGGGGTGAGCAAGCGGGCAGTCCAGGCTTGCGGCTTGTGCAGCCGAGAGTCTCGAGGCGTTAGGCTTATGTGTTCGAAAACCCCGGCACTATGACCATACAAAGCCGGAATCGCCCCGACGTGAATGGGTTAACCTGCTGTGGATGGGCCTATGTAATTGGTATGGGCCTGCTTGATGGGAGGGTTGGTGGAACACGGGAGTATTGTGCTTTAGCCCCCACAACTGTTTTCACTCAGTGGATACTCGGTGTAACATCACTATCACAAATTTATGGAAGTTAAAATACAAAATTTTGTGAAACCAAAAGGAAAAAAACAAATTACAGCTATATACACTCCTCTTTTTCACACATACCTAGTGACATTCAGCAAAACAGGTAAGTTGGCAGTAGTACCTTATATGACTTACAAAAGGTCTAAAATGCTCATGGCATCAATGGGTTACCACCCCCTTCCATGGCTTAACTCATTTGTAGCTAGACATTTGTGGGCTAAATCCTGATGAAAATCATATTTTTTTTCTGACATCATTCTTGCAAGATAATGTTCACTAATCCTCTAATACTAATGAGTCACTCAATAGAGAGAGAGAGAGAGAGAGAGAGAGAGAGAGAGAGAGAGAGAGAGAGAGAGAGAGAGAGAGAGAGAGAGAGAGAGAGAGAGAGAGGAAGGGAGGGAGGGAGTGGGAGTGGGAGTGGGAGGGGGAGGGGGAGGGAGAAGGAGAGGGAGGAAGAGAGGGGGAGAGGGAGAGAGGGGGAGAGGGAGGGAGGGAGGGAGGGAGGGGGAGGGAGAGAGAGAGAGAGAAAGAGATAGAATGGGAGGGAGAGAAAGAGAAAGAAAGGGAGGGAGTGAAAGAAAAAGATAGGGAGGGAGAGAAAGAGAAAGAAAAGAGAA
>BOPN01004368.1:70000-80000 GCA_017312705.2 Penaeus japonicus | reverse complement strand
CAACCCTCCCTTTTTAGTTTTTAGTTATTGGTATACATACAAAATATTTTGACTTAGTAACTGGCAGAAATCAAACAAAATCTAATTACCTGTTTAAGGTACATACTAATGTTATTGTTTTTATAGTCAGACATTATTTTGCTATTCTTTTTATTTCTCAAGGTATTAACTCATTTTCATTTGTTTGTTATTTTATTATTTATTTCTTATTATTGTTCTATCCATATTCCTGTTCTTGTTGCAGCAATGACCAGCATGTCAGATGAGGATTATTGCAACACCTACTGGCCACAGTTGAGAGAAGCAGTTGATCGTCTATTGCAAGGGCCCCCCTCACCCCCACACACTGGACCTGTCATTCAGTTTGAACCCATGTATTCTGCGGCTTATAAGTGTGTGTGCCAACAGTATTCGGAGGCGCTTTATAATGACCTCACTTCACACATAAACAAACATTTTCTCAAGGTTGCGGAAGATATGCAGGTAGGAAAGGGGGCGTGGGGCTTATGACGTGTAATGATTTTTTTATTTCTGTGTCTGTCTGTTTCTTTCACACTCTCTCTTCTCTTCTCTGGCTCTCTCTCTATCTCTATCTATCTCTATCTCTATCTCTCTCTCATTCTGTTTAACTATTTTTATAATAAGTGGGACAAAGTACAGAAATGTAATGGGTGTAAATACTTCTTTCTGCTTAATTATGTATTATGTTTATGTACATATATATATTTATATAATATATATATATATATATATATATATATATATATATATATATATATATATATATATATATATATATATATATATATATATATATATATTATTTTTTTTTTTAATATATGTATATGTATGTTTTTTTGTTTTTTTCAGGATGTAGATGATCTTCACCTAATTGACAGTTATTACTCTCTCATTCATCGTGTCATGTATAGTTTAGATGGTATCATTCCAATATTTACATATCTGGTAAGTGCAGACCTCTCCTTTTATAATATAATAGTGTATGCATTATGGTAAATGCGTATAGTATTTGGTAATATAATATTATTGCATTATGGTAAATGCATATATAATAAGAAAGAAAGAAACCAAAATAAGAAAGAACATATTACAGGATGTATGATATAAACCTTTACTGGCTTTTTGTTACAGTTTTGTATACTTGGGACTTGTATTTCTATTGGTTATATGTGAAGTTTTCTCTCTGTTACAGAATAGGGTGTATGTAGAAACTAAATTATCATCAACACTACGGACAGAACTTCAAAAGATATTTTGTACAGCAGTTATTGATCCTGTTATAGTTAGGTTATTGGGTAAGTGCAGATACATATATACAAAGTTCTTTGGAAATTAATTATGGATATTGGAAATGGCAAGGTGTGCTATTACCTGGGTGGCTAAAAAACATTGATGTCCAATATATATATATATATATATATATATATATATATATATATATATATATATATATATATATATATATATATATATATATATATATATATATATATATATCTTTTTTCTTTTTTTTTTTTTTTTTTTTTGTATTTTAAATGGGGGCAGGGGGGGGGGGGGAATATTATTGAAAATGTTTGAAAAGCAGCAGGTAGTTATGAGTTTACTGATGTGCAACATCAAGATTAGAGATTTATGTGAAACATGTCTTTTGCCCTATATTCATATACTTGCCCCTTTATTCTATTACAGCACTGATAAAACATATAACGGAAGCTAAACCATTCTACGTGGCTCCTCATGTATTAGCATCTCTCGTCAAGAATCTTTACAAATTAAGACCAGCGTATGCACAGACATATCCACAGGTTAGTTGTTTAAGAGAAGTATTTTATTGAGACGTAATATTATGTACATTATGTACATTTGTTTTATCTGTCTTATTGCCCAGTGAGCTTCCTGGTCTTTTGGTTAAATAGGCTCTTTTCATTATGTTCAATACTTACTTATTTTAATTATTTTATTTTGTTCTATATCCTTCTCACTTTACCACCTAACTATTTTTTATTATTATTATCTCAGGTATTTTCACTTAAATTGTATTTATAACTTGTCTGTTTTTTTTTGTTTTTTCCCCCTTCTGAAACAAATGCAAATTATATTCATAACTTGTCAGAGGATTTTTTTTTCTTCTTCTTCTGAAACAAATGAAGACATGTTACCCTTAAGTGGAGGTTGAAAGTAGAATACCTTTATTTGATTTTTTTTTCCTATCATTATTTTCAGTAAATAAAATGAAAGTGTGGAAAAAAAAGTCACACAAAAAATCTCACACCATCCAGCCTCTTCTCCGACCATACAAAACCACCATATCTAAGAATATTTTTTTTCCCCCCTCCATCAGGTATTTTCAGTTTACATCCCCGGCATTCTACCTGCGATGTGCGAGCACGAACTCTCCGAATACATCGTGGAGACACAGAAACTCCAGGCCAGCTTAAGACAGTCTTGGATCAATAATAGTTCCCAAGGAAGGAAGAGATGTTTGGACGAGGAGATGCTCACCTAGCATGCTTTCTCCCCCTTAAACTCTCTCTCTCTCTCCCTCTCAATTATTCCTAATATCGCAAGTGCAATTCTAATGTATATTCTTAGATTTATACTCAATATTGATGTTTAAGAAAAGAAACATTTATATACTAGTACATTATATATATATATATATATATATATATATATATATATATATATATATATATATATATATATATATATATATATATATATATAATGTATGTATGTTATGTATTTATGTATGAATGCAGAGTTTAAATACTTCCCAATTAATGCTAATTTAATGGTTTCATCATGTTATATACATATACAGAAATGTCTAGTGTGTTACTTGCTAAAATCGAGCTGTAGATAAGGGAAGTTTTTTTTTTTTTTTTTCTTTCGTCTTTTTCCAAGTATAATGTGCCATTTAGGTTTTATTTTATTTTATCTCATACTATTATCTCCTTTGTTATTAACAGTAATATTATTTTCTAAAAGAAAAAAATATATATTTCCAGCTATGAGGTCTTCATTATTGTAAGACTTTTGTTTCCCAAAGAACTGGTATAAAATTATCTTTAAAAGAATTGAATTTCAAATGTATACCACAACTATCAAATAAAGAATGTACTTATTTCAAAATTTACTCTCAACATATCATATCAAATTGTTAAAAAAAAAAATCTGTCAATGAAAAAAAAAAAAAGAAGAAAAAAAACCTGTCAATGTTTAATATAAAGAAAAGACTTTACTGGGAGTCATTTACTGAACAAATGCTACAGGTATGACTGGCCTTAATCTTTTTAAAGCAAATATACAGTCTTTATCAAGGTATTACAAGAACAGTAGTCAAATGCACATAAATCTACCAAAGACATTCTGTAAGTTATGAAAGCCTGTTTCATTAATAAATACACAGTACTCTAGATCATACATCATACATGAAATGGGAAGCATATATTTTTTTTAAACTATGAATAAGAATTTAACAAATACACCAGCATCAGCTAATAATACATACAAGAGAAGGTAAAAACGAAATAAACAAATTAATGCTCTAGAAAAAAAAAAAAAAAAAAAAAAAAAAAATACAAGAAATGCATCATCATACATACAGTGTGAATGCAATACTCTGGTAACATAGAATGTGGGATTACATAAATTCAATACACAATTACATGTGACTTGCTATATATGATATCACTTGAAAGAAAGCTGGTGTTTCAGTAGTGATCTTGTCACAAGGAAAGCCCTTCTTAATACTACTTTCATATCTAATGAAAGACGAGTGTTCATTTTTTTTTTTTTCTACATACAGATAATTTTACATATAAACAAAACATTATATATACACAAAGACCCATGAAGATTTGATTCTACAGTGATTTAATAGGAAAAAATATATAGAATATGCTGCACTGCACTACAGAAATGGGTGTGAAACTCAGGACACCTTATACAATGAGGGGGGGGGGGAAGAAAAAAAAAAAAAACCATTTGTAAACTCAGGTAATTAGTCATTAGTAATAAGTACCTGTTTACAGCATGGGTTTTCAATGCTACACAACAAATTGCTCTTTATCATTTCCAAAGAGCAGTCTAAAGTCAATTAAATATAATAAAAAGTAAAATAATAAAAAATGAAGAAAGTTAAACTGATTTATGTATGTATTTACTCACAAATATAGTTACTAAATCCAAACAAATATGATGTAAGTATTGTACACACTAAAGAAATAGAACTGTTTAAGATCTATTATCACTAATATTATATACCTTAAAGGATAAAAGATAAATTGAGAACTGACTAGGTAAACCTTGTTTTTCTATGTAAGGAAACCACACAAGGGTAAATTTCTTTTTTTCTTTTTTTTTCTTTTCATAAAGGGTTAATTTTTAAAATATTCCAGTTATTTGTGTAGAAATAATGCACTTGATTTTTTCTTTTCTTTCATGGATAAATTTTAATATTTCAACATCACTTTAGTTGTAAATATAAACCAAACTATTCAAGCATTCACTTTGAATACTCTTTTTCTTTTTATAAACTTTGATTATTCTATCACAGGAGAATTTGCTCTTTTTCTTCAGATAATATGATAAGAAGAGACGACTATGTACCCATACATAGTGCTTGGTATTTCTACAATTTTATATACACATGAGCAATCACAACGTGTACAAAGAGGTTTGTCCTGCTTACAAAAATAGAAATTCTCTTTTAGGATGTACAAGAGACATGTCTGGTCCCTGGTTAATATCTAGGCACCCTTTAGCATTTTGTTTTTTGTTTTTATTTTCTTAGAAACTTGGTGGCTACCTATATTATGTATCAGGGTGAATTCAATACATTTTCCAAAATATAAGGTAGACGTTTTACAATGGAAGGGTTTAAATGGTTAATAGATTACTCATCTTCCTTCTTCAACAAACAGTAACACTTGAGTAACTGTGCTGTATCAATATGTATATAAAAAGAAAAGAATTATATATATATATATATAATAACAGCAACAAGTAGCTGGTGTGTCATCAAAAAAATTAGTGAAGCTCCACTCGGCATCACAATTATCACATGATATTCATTATATCAATTACAAATTCTCTGATCCTGTTTTAGGCACATAATGGGGAGATGTACTTTAAACTTTATATATATATACACACATCAAGTTTGGAGTATAGTATTTCCAATTGAAAACAATTTACCTAAAATCACTTCAGTGTGCAGGAAAGAACAGATTACTGCCTGAACATTACAAAGTTATGTGGATTCTTTAACCAAGACATTAACCCCTATAGGACAGAAAAGTTCAGAACTACTTGTGCCCACAAGACAGATAAACAGCCATTAAACCAGAAGGCAAAACAACCTCCTTTTGTCTTGTGTACCACACATACCTGAGTATGACATTTGCCATAATTGTCCTGTAGGGGTTAGCCAGAGGTTTCTAAATCGAGCTACAGTATACATACAATGACTATCTACTTGAACAACAACTATTCAATAGTTTTGCCCCATTTTACCCCCTTACCTACTTTAAATGAAAGAGTTCCACTACGGTTTGTATCGCATTTTTGTTATTGTTGGCTTCAGTTTCTCTAGCAAGCCTCTTGAACATTTTAGTTTGTGTTTTGAAATTATTTTACTTTCTAACTTATTAATCAAGTATCCAAGTTTAAACTGTCCAGTTTAATAAAATGAAAACCCTTCTACCTAATCTATGCTATGGTTTCCACATTTTAAAAATGTTTTGTCAAGTTTTAAAATGCAAGATAATATTTTTCTAATACCTACAAAATCAAACCCTTAACCAAGGAAATTAGGACTGCACTGTACCTAATATATATTTTTCTATATGTAGTCACTTAATATAAGATTTTCTCTCAAATTGTGAGGTTATTCTTTCCTCCTTAAAAAATACTAAATTATTATATTCTTTGGTCTCCTGACAGCAAGCATTTCAAACGACTACTTAAAAAAACTAAAAAGAATCATATTTTCCTTGATAATGAAATATACTTTTCTACAACTGTGTTTATAACTTAAAATACATATAGAACTTTTTATTATTAAAACTTTTAGCTACAACTGAAACAGCACTCACTGACCATTAAAATTGTCTGCATTCTTTTTTTTCTTTAAGAATATAAGTTATCTCATTTGCATATTCTTGTGCATAGAGAAATTGATTCTATGATGTCCTGGATGTGTGTAACTATCTATTTTTTTTTTTCATTTTTTTTATTTTATTATTTTTTTTTTTTACATTTTCTTTTTAACCAGTGTTCTGATTATTTACAAACTTAAAATATTACGTATGATATTCTAAAATACTAATGTTATAATTCATATTCAACTGGCAGTAATAGGTTTCTCTTCTGGTACTATGTCATTCAGAATGCCAAAGATGTCAGTTCCTGTTATTCTATTATAATGATTATGAGTCTCCTATTCTATCTTTCAACAAACCTGCTATTTTCTTTTCTTTTATCTCGGTAATAATGTAAAATAAAAAGAATGAGAGAAAAAAAAAAAAAAAATGGTATCATGCTCTTCCTTCTAATAAAAATGCTTTTGACATCCATTTAAAATATTATACCATGCCAGCATTATAGGTCACAGGCAGTAATATAATGATGACACAATCAACCTAATATTTCTTCAACAAATAATGTCTAGGCTTGCCAACACTACCTGTTTTCCTGGAGGCTGTAAAAAGGGTTACAAGCCCAGAGCTTAACCCATTCACGACGGGGGCATTCCAGCCTTGCATGTCACAATGCCGGGGCTCTCAAACGCATAGGCCTAAATCAGTTAAATAAACGACGCCATATCGCGTCCCCAGCGAACAGGCCTAATATGCGCGGTACAGTGTTGTACCACCCGTCACGAGAGGGTTAAGGCCACTGATGCTCTTCCCTGTTGGGTACTGTGAGGTATTCTTACTTCTGACTGCCTCAACCTTAAGACTTTATGTCATTTTTTTTTTGTGGCATGACATTTTTCACTTACCTTTCAATGAAAAGTTTTGTGTGTTGGCATTGTGTGAAGAAGAGGAAATTCCTATTCCTGACACAGCTTTCATGCATGAGACTGTAGACACTCAAAATTAGCACAAAATTCAGAGTGTTTCCTGTTACTTTCCTCCCCCCTCTGAGTGCAGGTGGGTAAGTTAATAAGTGCATTTTCACTAAGAAATGAGAAAGGGTTTGGAAGCCCTGTATATTAGCTCACCTACTTTGATATATATGATCTTTACTTCAAGATTTATGTCACCCGTGTGTGAAGGATTTTCAATTAACCCACCTTATTTTCCCTGATTTAAGATGCCAGGGGCTGAATTCCTCTTATCAGCATCTGAATGCATTCAGTTCAATGAGAGTTCAGGCATAGCAATTACAAGTGCATCTCTGACTTCCCTTTAAGCACCAGGACCAACAAAATTAATATACTTCTTACAAAATTCTTGTTCTAGTTGTCTTTTATAATCACATATTTTCTGCTACATTCAGTTAAGGTATCTTTCATTTTCTCTTGCAATTTACTATTTCTAAAACTGAGAATTACAGTAAATAGGAATGCTCACAATCTGTCTTTTATATTTTGTGGGATGGTAAACCCCACTATTGTCTTGATGGAAACTGATTGGTTTATAACAGAATTAAAACTGAACTATTTGGATGTGAACAATTCAAAGTCCTTAGACACAGTAACAGATATAAAAGAAGATAAGAATTAGTTGACATTATCTGCAACATCAACAAGAGATCATGAGAAACAATAAAAGAGTGAAACAAAAATTCTATGAAAAATAACCTTCTTTTACTCTTCGAACATGAGTTTCTAACTGACCAAGTGTAAAATGAAAGTGTTTGTAAGTGTTTCATCATGGGTGAATTTTCAGGAGTATTGTCGAAGGCTGAAACGTATTCAGGACATTCGTCATACATCTTCCACAGTCATCCAAAGTATGCCTGTGTCATCTGTTTCATTCCAGTGTGTGTTATGCCTGTATGTATTGGTTGATGTTGTGAATGATATACTGGTGTTTAACCAATTAACAAACAGTCAGATAGCCTACATTATGTCTATTTAAAACACATTTTTGTAAGATAAGAAACAACTTATCCTCCACTCTGACTGTTTTATCTAAATACCTATCACAAGTTGATTACAGTCTTTATCTAGTATGCAATAAACAATTACTCATATCTAGAGTATACTAAACTGTTTTTAATCCTTATATCTTCTATATACTTCTATCATTCAGTCATTGATTCTTGGTTCTCCTTTCCATCAACACTGAATTTACCAAATATTATATTACTTAACCATCATGCTATAATATAACTATTGGTTCTTTTTCATTGCTTAAAAGCTTTAACTAAACTGTCAAACTAAAAGATTTTAGGGTTTGATAGTCACTAGTGAGTGGCAGAGTGAAGGGATAGCGGGCAAGCTGAGTATTAAGGTAACCGTCTGACTTTAAAATAGCCATAAAATAGAGAAATACATCTTTAACAACCTTAAAGAACAAGTTTCCTCCCATGAGCTTACGGAACCCCCCTAACCCCTTTAGAATTTTTTTTTAGTAGGGTTTCACCTACAAGAAAAATTGGAATCTATAAATGTATTATTAGAGGGGAGGATTAATTTGACAAAATCAGCATAAAAATATTTATAACTTCCCTAATGCGTGATCTAAAATGAAAAATGAAAAAATTGGAGGAGGGGGGGAAACAAAATTTGACTGACACAAAATGCTTGATTACATATACACATCTTAGTTCCTTTTATAAAAGCGAACAGTGTTTGCACATAAACAAGGAAAAAATAAATCTAGGGATCTAAGAAAAGAAAAGAAAAGAATGTATATCACTATTGCACTTGTTTCGAAGTTGAATTCTTTAAGGTACTTAGAAGAGTGAGGGGAACTGCCATTAAAGTACTAGAGAGAGAGAAAAAAAGTGCCTGCCTTTGCTCAGGTAATATTTTTTAATCAAGGGAGATGGGACTGGTTTCCTTACATCCAGAAAAGGAATGGTTGAGATATGTCCAATTTCTATTTTTTGTTATTTTTTCTGCTAAAAGTGAAAATATGAAAAAAATATATACATATGTATATGAAAAATCAGAATTTCAACAAAATAACACAAAAGATTGGGAAAAAAAAGAACATATAACAATGTCTCTCTAAATAAGATGAGACCAGCTAAATCTTTTTCATGTTTTACTAGAATTCAAAATGTAATTGATCAATTTTCAAAAAGATAAACTTTTGAGATCTTCATAAGGTAAGCATCAAAGAGTAAAGAACAGATATTGCTACTCCCCCCGCCCTGTATTTTTTGGTTACTTTTTGCCAATACCCCAAATTGCTACTCCTGCAAAAACAAACATTAATTTTGAAAATCAGACGGTTTCCTTAATCCCCAACCCTCCTCTTCCTCTTCTTCTTTCTCCTTCACTTGTCTTCTTCCTCCTTTTTCTTCTTGTAGTCCTGTTTGATGTGCAGATTTACACATTTTTGGAATACCCTGATATTTCCTACCTATCATTATCATAGGTTATATCTAACAGTCTTTCTTTGTCAAATAAAAGGAAAAGAACATGCATGTCTGGTATCAAATGGTACCTAGTGTGAGAACCCAAGAACTGATCTATGATCCAATTGTTAGGTATGTTTTTTATTATAGTGACCTGTTATTCATGATCATCATGATGTTACCATAAATATGTCTGCCACTCTTTCATAGATATCTATCTCCTATCTCCATCTGTCTCCCCTCTTTATGTAGAAATCTGTTTCCTGGTGTTGTCTATCTGGCATTTTCTGTACCTATGTCTCCTTTCTGTACCTTGTATGTCAGTCTGTTTCCTTTATGTTCCATCTGTCTTTTTTGTGACTTTCCTCTTTATACTTATCTATCTCTTTTCTGTCCCCTTTATGTAAATGTGGTCTGTTTTGTTCACAGCTAATTT
>BOPN01004368.1:57500-65000 GCA_017312705.2 Penaeus japonicus | reverse complement strand
ACCTACCTCACAACGGCCAACCGCGACTGGAGTGAGCCAGGTGTGGAGGTTTCCATCAGCCACTGCGCTTGCCACAGCTTGAATCCCGCCAAAATCAGCAGCGTTGCCAGGGGAGCGTGACCTCTCAGAGCTGTCATGTGCAGGTAGTCTGGAGTCGCTGCTGGGGTGTGGTGGTTTACGTTGCATCTTTGAGAGGAGGGGATTTCATGTATAAAGAGTCAGTCATAATTGTTGTAGTTGTAAATCATCAGACAGTTTTGATAGCCACTAATCTATCCTATTTGTAGAATAGATCAATACTGAGAATAGATAAATATTCTATACTGACAATCAATAAATATTCTGTGTTGAGAATAGATAAATAATCTGTGCTGAAAATAGATAAATATTCTATGTTGATGATAGATAAATATTCTATGTTGATAATAGAAAGATAATTTATACTGAGAACAGATAAATACTCTATATTGAGAAGAGATAAATATTCTATGTTGAGAACAAATAAGTGACTTATGTATTCTATATTTGGGAACTTAAGCTGACCTATGTAATATCTATGTGACTTTATGTAAATACATAAAAGAAGGAACAAAGCTATGTCCATGTGGGTATCAGACATCGTTACAGGAGCCCTGGCATCCCAAAGAGAGAGACATGCATTCATACATACTGATTCCAATGCAGCCATAGATGGGCTGCTGCAAAGCATGGCCAACAACAATATTTATCTCTTCACCAATATGATCACCACAGCACAGATGGGTTGATGCATCATTCTAAACTGGGAATGAATTTGCTGACAGACAAGCAGAGTTTGGTAAAGGAGAGCCACTGAATGAACTGGACTTTCAACCTAATAAAGTATACTTAAGACAGCTGCACAGAGAAGAAGTACATAGATACCACAGGGTATGAGCCACTGGCACTCAATGCAATGACTTCAGGGGGCACTTAAGTCACTCATCATAGATTAAGACTTGGCCACCTCTACACATGGCAAGTTATAGACACCATTGGCTATGATGAACAAAGTTGTGAGGAATGCAGCACACAATGCCACCTTGCTCCTCTACCTCAAAGAGTGTATGTATATATCCTTCCTCATATGCTCATTGATCACTGCTGCCAGACTAGTGAAGAGGTTATGCTGAAACCTTCTCATCAATGCAAGCAACCCATCCACCAAAGTGAACATTCAGTTATGATGAACAGATGAGACATAAATATGAGACCCAAATGAAATGAAACAATGTACAATCAAACTCAATAGCCTATAACAAACACATAACCTCAATAATCGAATACACATTCAGCCCTAATGAGCCAAATACAAAATCCAACACACAGTCAACCCCAATAACCTCATACATCATCAACCCTTATTCCTCAACGTACATTCAACCCCAGCACTTACCCCTGCCTGATAAGGAGAGCAGCAACCTTGTTCTTCTCCATGAGCAAGGCCCGGTACAGAGGAGTGTCTCCCGCTGTCACTGTTTCTATGTCAAGTTTGGCGCCATGCGAGCGTAGAAGGGAGAACATCACCCAGAAGTCACTGAAGAGGGAATCTGGTGTTGCGATGGCTTCATGGAGCGGTGTTGTGCCCGTCAGGCCATTGGGATAGTTGGCATTAGCACCTGTACAGAATAAGAGGGGGAGGGGGAGGGGGAGATGTGAGTCCATGTGCTGTTTTGTGATGAGTCCTCTCAAGTTTTTTCTTCTTCTTCCTTTCTTTCCCTTTTTTTTTTTTTTTTTTAGTATCATTAATGATTGTTATCAATGTCATTTAAAACAAATGTTGTATTTCTGTTAATCAAGCATGAAAGAAGAGGAGGAGGAGTAGAAGGAGGCGGTGGAGGATGAAAGGAAGAAGAGAAAGACAGGAAAAGGAGGAAAAAAAGAGGAAGACAAGAGAAGGAGGGAAAAGAAGAAGAGGAAGAGGAGGAGGTAGAAAAGAGGAGGGAGATCATGAGGACAATAAGTGAACGAGTAGGAAAATAAAAATGAGATGAAGGTAGAGAACAAAGAGAAATAGGAGAGCTAGACACATTTAAAGTAAGAACATGGTACTTACCATGTTTTAACAAGAGCTTCATAAGGGAAGGCTGGCATGTTCGTGCAGCTATGATAAGTGGAGTATCGCCATTGTCGTCTCTAAGATTCACTATACACCTTGCTCCTAGAAGTAATTCTGCTAGCTGTGGAAAGTAGAGGGAATCATCATAAACTCTTTTGTTTGGTTCTCACTCCAACTGATTCATATGGGGGAGTGACTATTTATCAATCTTTTCAAGATTTTTCATCTTACACAATTTTCGCATTCTCGTTTATCGTTTCTAATTACAACAATATCAATATAATAAAAACAATAATAATTTTAATAATATTAAAAATATCAACAGTAATGATAATAATGTTTATAATGACAATAGCAACAGATGTACAAACTGTACAACAACAACAACAACAACAAACTTCAGACTCATGAGACCCTTAACTTCTTAAATTATTCTTTAATCCAGCCCTTGTTGGATAATTTACCTGAAAGTGCCTGTGGAGCACCGCATAATGCAGAAGGTAGTGTGACTGGGTGACTTTAGCCCCAGCTGTGAGTAGCATCTGCACAAGCTTGAGGTCCTTGTGCCAGACAGCTTCGCACAGGGGTGTGTATCCTGTGGAAGACATGAGGTCACTCTAGGGTATAATGCTAAAACATTTCTGAATAATGCGAAGCTGAAGATTATTTCAGCATATATGTTTAAGTGACATAATATTTTCATTAAAATAATGACATAAAATACACAAGAGATCAGATCCCTTTACCAATAACAAAGTTTAAATATAACAAAGTCTGAAACGGGTATGAAAGCTATTTATAAATGGATTCAATAAAACTACGAATGATAAAAAATACTTATAAAATACTCTAAAGATAGAAAAGGCTACAATTCCCGTCACAAAAAAGAGAGAAAATATTGATAGTTTCTTTGCAGTTATGGGAGACAAAAATACTAGATACTCAATAAAAGTAGAAAAATCCTTTCAATTCCTCTATGGAAAAAATACACTAAACCCATACTGCCAAAAAAGTACAAAATAAAAATGAAAGAGAGAGAGAGAGAGAAAGAGAGAGAGAGAGAGAGAGAGAGAAAGGATTATATTCAAAATGGTTTGGTGAATAAAGGAAGAACGGTTTTAAGTAATAAAGGGAGATTCCTTTAAGCGCCAAGGCATGTCGCTGTGTGTGTGTGTACATATACATATATGTATCTCTATATTTAACTACTCTGAGTTTTGTTATCCTCTCTCTTTCTCTCTCTCTCTCTCTCTCTCTCTCTCTCTCTCTCTCTCTCTCTCTCTCTCTCTCTCTTTCTCTCTCTCTCTCTTTCTTTACTTAATATTATTCTCTCCCAATCCCCTTCTAAACTTATTTGTAATCTACCCACCTTCTTCTCTTTTCCCGTCTCCCTCTCTCACCTTTATCCTCTGTCTCTCTCTCTCACTCCCGCTCTCCATACTGTCCCTCTTCCCTCTTCCCTCTTCTGGCCTTTGCCATTTCTACCCTTCCCTGCCCCCTGCCCCCCCACCCCCACCTCCTCCCCTTTTCCCTTAGTCCCTTGTATCATTTTCACGTCCAATCTCTTTCATTGCCTTTGTTATTTTTCATTTGCTTTCCCCAGGGATCCCTACCTGTCGCCTCGAGCCATTCCCGACCCTGCGTGTCCGTTCATAATGCTTGTCGATTACCGTGTCTCGCGGACGCTAACTGTCTCTACCAATCACAACTTCAATTACCTCTCAGCGCTTTTCCGCTAGCTACGTCTATATAGCTTTTTTTTTTTTTTTTTTTTTTTTTTTTGCTGTCCAGGGAGTCAATTTTGGCTCCTCGGTCCAGCAGGGTTTCCACTATGTCTGTGTAGCCTCGGGAAGCAGCAATATGTAAGGGGGAACTCTGCAAATCATAAATATTATAAATGAATAAATTATACACACACACACACACACACACACACACACACAGAGGGGTGCAGTGCTGCAAGTGGATGATGGGAGGAAAGGGAGAGAGGGTGAGGTGAATGGGGGATGATGGCTTGTGAGTGATGGCTGGTCTTGGTAGGAAAATATTATCATTATATCTCTTAATAAGTAAATAATGTTTTGTAAATTCTTTGTATTTATATTTCAAGATTCAATAGTATCTAAATTTATATACATTTAAAAACTAAATAGGTTGGAATTGTACTGGAATGAATCTGGAAACATAATGCCTGACTCATTTGAATGCTCACTGTCCATTTATGCAAGACGAAAGAGGAAGGAGGGAGGAGGGAGTAGAGAGGAGGAAGCAGGGAGGAAGAAGCTGGGAGGAGGGAGATAGAGTTGGAGAGGAAGAGAAAGAGAGGTAGGTCCATAAGGACAAGATTTAAGGATAAAATTATTCACCTTATCATTCATTTTGTTATTGACCCTCGCACCTCCCTCCAGTAACAAATTGACGACTTCTGCCATTCCACGCTGTGCAGCTAAATGCAAGGCTGTCATGTGTTCAGCATCTGGGGTGTCAACGTGAACTCCTAGAAAATATCAAATTGGATTTGACAAAATGTTCATAAAACAGATCTTTTAACAATAATGGATAATTAATAAACCAATAATAGAAAAATAAACAGGGGATGTAATTGCAGTCACTCTACCTGACTTGATGAGCATGTGCACGATGTAGGTGTGGCCCTGCTCTGTGGCGTAGTGCAGGGCAGAGCGGCCATAGGCGTCCTGCTGGTTGATGTCGCAGTTTCGCCTCAGGGACCAAGGAGAGCTCAACCCCAGGGAGAGGTACTCTGAGTGCAGCTGAGCGAGCCATGGGCTCGAGTGGTGGGAGTGCACTAGGGTCTTGTGACGCCCTAAAAGGAATGATCAAATGTGAGTTCAGCAGTTATTAAAGTGTTGGTAATAAAGGAAGGATAGCGAAGGCAGCAAGAGATAGGTTAAGAGATAAGGAAGGAATAAGAGAGTAAATGGAGAGAGAGAGAGAGAGAGAGAGAGAGAGAGAGAGAGAGAGAGAGAGAGAGAGAGAGAGAGAGAGAGAGAGAGAGAGAGAGAGAGAGAAAGAAAGAGAGAGAGAGAGAGAGAGAGAGAGAGAGAGAGGGGGGGGGGGAGAGAGAGAGAGAGAGAGAGAGAGAGAGAGAGAGAGAGAGAGAGAGAGAGAGAGAGAGAGAGAGAGAGAGAGGGAGAGAGAGAGAGAGAGAGAGAGAGAGAGAGAGAAAGAAAGAGAGAGCTAGAGAGAGAGCTAGAAAGAGAGAGAAAGAGAGAGAGAGGGGGGGAGGGAGAGAGAGAGAGAGAGAGAGAGAGAGAGAGAGAGAGAGAGAGAGAGAGAGAGAGAGAGAGAGAGAGAGAGAGAGAGAGAGAGAGAGAGAGAGAGAGAGAGAGAGAGAGAGAGAGAGAGAGAGAGAAACAAAAATAAAAACAGAAATAAACTTCAAAACCTGACAAAAAATAAATAAATAATAATAATAATAATAATAATAAAAGAAAAAAAACATACTACCACAGTCAACCAACCTACCATGATCTCTATCGTGGCGATGAGGCCTGTGATTGTGACGTGCATGTCTTCTCCTCCGACGGTGCTCAGTCTCGAACTCGGAGTCAGAGGACACGATGTTGGCCCTTCCCCTGCCGAGCGTGCGCTGCAGGAGGATGGAGGCCGAGTGTCGGTGGGGGTGGTGATGGTGGCGCTTCTCAGCAATCAAAGCAGAGTCTGAGTCCTCTGTGGAAGACAGGACTGGGCCTGACGAGTCACCTGAAAAAATGATTATTATTCAATATTTCTCTGCGTGAGAAACAGAAAGAAAAATATTATAAATTGTCTAAGTCCATGTTAAATTGGACCTTAAAAGCCTTGAAAGTATATACATGTCCTTTTAGATATACCTAAAGAAATATGTAATAAGACCTATATAAAAACTAATATTAGTTGATAATGTATTGTGAATTACTTTCCATATATAGGTGTACAGTACAAATACTCCATTATTGTTTCAATTATAAAGAGGCTGACAATGAAATGTGAATTACTTTCCATATCAAGGCATATAGTAAAGACACACAATCCTTATCTACTATAAATTACAGAATACATAACTAGGATTTCACATGCATACCTGTATCCTCATCCTCCTCTCTGTATTCATACACATAGTAGCCAATGTTACTGGGAGTGTACTGGGTGGGGGGATGGGGACACACAGGGGCACTGAATTCCCCCTCCACCTCAATTTCAGAGTTGTCGTCGTTGTTATTGTTAGGGAGGTCCTGGCCACAGCGCCCAGGCTCCCAGTCGCTGTGCTGGTTGGTGTCACTTAAATCTAAACCCCATAGCTGGAAGGGAGAATGAGATCATTATGACACTAATCAGTACACGGAATCTGTTAATGTTAAACCTTTATATTTTATCATCCTTTATAATGTATACTCTTCATGGTTCATCAAGATGCATCAAATATCTGTTGACTGAAAGCTGTATCTATATTCACAAAAACAATGGCAAACTAAATATTATATAGTACAAAGGTGATAAATTATGATAACTATGGGTAAATAGAAGTATAAAATGTATTGACATTCTGTATAAACAATCTTTACTCAAACCCAAATATTTTGAAAAGCTATACTTGCATAATGACTCTGCATTATATTTACTCTTAAAGAAGAGAGGAAAAATATATATATATACAAACAAGAGAACTAACAAAGAGACATAGAGTCTAACCTCATCGCTACAGGTACAAGTCTCGGAGTCTATGCTGGGTGAGCAGCACTTGTGTGGTTGAGGACTCTTGAGCGTAGACCCCATGGAAGGACGGATGTTTGAAGATGAAGCCATGGTAGCCGCGGCAGAGACAGGAAGGGCAGCCCACACCGAAGACGAGGTCGTGACCAGGGAGGCTGCGGCAAGGGAAGGGCAGGTGGAGCTCGTGGTGGAAGTCTGCGTGGCAGTTGGGTTGGCAGTGGAGGTCAGGCGGGAGAACATGCTTTCTGTGTCCACATCTTCCTCCTCGGGCGTCGTGTAGAACTTTTCTGCGTCCAGGAGCAGGCACACAATGGCCAGATGGCCCAGTTGTGCAGCACGTCCAAGCACCGTTCTCCCGCATGAAGGAAGCACGTTCACATTGGCACCTGAGAAGCAAGAGTGCAAATCAACCAACCAATAAAAAATTTAAAAAATGCAACAACTAAACCCTATCCTTATAGTACCAGCAATAAGCATAGCATGGATTTGTAATTTTGTTTACATTTACATAGTTTTGAAACCTGAATGTTAACCCTTTCTCAACAGGGCATGCGCTAGGTGAAAACCCCTACGCCAGGCCATTGCAATATTGCATTGGAAACGTCACACTGGCATGACCCCCCGGCATCGGGAATTTAGCGGTGTCACACGGGTGTGACGCACCATCGTCATAGGGTTAAGTGTCAACTGTATAATGATAATAAGAATTA
>BOPN01004368.1:40000-42500 GCA_017312705.2 Penaeus japonicus | reverse complement strand
ATAACCACTTATTTCGCGGGTTATTTGCATGGTTTATCTGTTTATTTGTCTTTGTTATACGCTTATTAGGTCTATTATTGTTATATCATAGTCTGTTTGTATCATATCTATTCATTAGTGTTTGTTTATGTTTGTTTATATTTTTTCCCGAAAATTATTTTGTTTTTTTGTTTATTGTGTTTTAAATAAAAAGATTTCAATTATTCATTTGCCTTGCAATAGGACTTTTAATTGATGTTATAAAAATATGTAACCTTTCTTGGCTTTTTTTTCTGTTTGCAATAAAATGGTGGAAAAGTTGAGTTGTGTTTGTAGGTGTTTTACACTGGAAAATGTAAGCAATTTCTGTCAAACATCAAAATGATCAAACTACAAAAGAGGAATGAAAACATGACCAATCCTTTTTTAAAATTACATAGCAGATTTCAAACTAATTCGGTAAAACAGTTTTCAGCACATTTTCCTCTAATATCTAAAAATACCGACATCTTCCCGAGACAGTTATGAATAAATTCCAGTTGATGCTCTTGAAATATTTTTTTCCGTTGCCCATAAGTGGATCAATCTCGTGGCAAGTTGCAAGGTAAACTGGCAAGGAATCCAGAGGGAGGCTAAGGCAAACTAGATAAGGGAAGCTTTTATAAAGATGATTTGTAGATTTTTAAAGGTCCATATTTTTTTCTTCTTGAAATGACGTATTCTCGTTAAAGGAAGATTTCTAATGTGTTTATCCGTGTGAGAGAAAGAGAGATAAAACTAAATAACAAATAAACAAGCACTCAAAACATCCACCAAAGAAACTTAAAAAAAAACAAAAAACAAAAACAAAAAACATTGAACTAAAGTTGTTAAAAGTTTAATGACTGACCAAACAAAAAAAATAAGAACCAAAAAACATCCGTTAATTACCAAAGTCAGGGTAAGCTGCACCACAATAGCCCGAGGTTAGAAGTCAGCCTTGGTACTCATAGCAAGAAGGTGAACTGAAATACGACCTTTTCTTGTTCCCTTTGGCATGGGTCAGTGGACATGTTTTGTGCTTTTGTTTGAAGGTGGGAGTGAGAGGGAGGGAGAGAGAGAGAGAGAGAGAGAGAGAGAGAGAGAGAGAGAGAGAGAGAGAGAGAGAGAGAGAGAGAGAGAGAGGAGGTATGAAGAGAGAGGCGGGATGAAGAGAGAGGACGAGAGGGAGAGAAAGAGAAAAAGAGAGAGAGAGATAGAGAGAGAAAATGAGAGGGAGAGAGAGAGAGAGAGAGAGAGAGAGAGAGAGAGAGAGAGAGAGAGAGAGAGAGAGAGAGAGAGAGAGAGAGGGAGAGAGAGAGAGAGAGAGAGAGAGAGAGAGAGAGAGAGAGAGAGAGAGAGAGAGAGGGGGGGGGGGGGAGGGGGGGGAGAGAGAGAGAGAGAGAGAGAGAGAGAGAGAGAGAGAGAGAGAGAGAGAGAGAGAGAGAGAGAGAGAGAGAGAGAGAGAGAGAGAGAGAGAGAGAGAGAGAGAGAGAGAGAGAGAGAGAGAGAGAGAGAGAGAGAGAGAGAGAGAGAGAGAGAGAGAGAGAGAGAGAGAAAGAGAACAACAACAACTACAGACTAGCTACCTAAGGTCGACGGACAAAGGCAAAAGTGTCTAGTACTGTCTGTCTGTCTCAGACAAGGTCGGGGAAACAGGCAGGTCAGACAGCCGCAGGCGGGGTGTGGCGTGGGGGGAGGCGGGGTGGGGGTGGGGTGGAAGTGAGGGGAAGTGAGAGGGGGGGATGAGGAAGCAAAGTAGAGAGAGAAGGATGTGAGGAAGGGGAGGGTGGGAGTGAAGAAGAGGGAGGAGGGAGTGATGAAGAAGGAGGTGAGAGTGAAGAAGAGGGAAGAGGGAGTGAGGAAGAAGGAGGTGAGAGTGACGAAGAGGAAGGAAGGAGTGAGGAAGAGGGAGGAGGAAGGAAGGGAATGGATTGGAAGTGAAGAAGCGGTGGGAGGGGGGTGAGGAAGTGAAGGAAAAGGAAGTGAGAAGAGAGAGGAGGGACGGGGCGAGTGGGGGTCAAAGGTAAAAATATTCGGCCCTTGTATTTCCTCACTGGCAACTGCATGACAGGACTTTCGTCATGCATGAAGTATCTAATTGAATGTTTGCGAACTCGTGCTTCAAATCAGCACGAGGGAAAAAAAACTTGCGCATGAAATAAAAAAAAAGCGTTTAGTAATTCAATGATTCACGTATAGTCATCCCAATCAGTTATCATTACCTTTAATAATCATAATTCTCATTTTCTATCACACTAAACAACTAACTAATACTTATAAGATATTTCAACAATTCATCAGTCTGAAATAAATACACCTTTAAAATGCGAGGCTCGATCATTTTGTAAATTTTGCATTCAAAAGAAATAGAATAAAAAAATGAGCAAAAAACGCGTGTACTTGGGTGTGGCTCTGAGGTGAAGGAGAGCCATAGACGGGAAGTAAGAACAGAGACCTCTAAACAAGAGAGAGAGAGAGAGAGAGAGAGAGAGAGAGAGAG
>BOPN01004368.1:27500-35000 GCA_017312705.2 Penaeus japonicus | reverse complement strand
AAGTGTTTTTTTTTACCTACCAGATAAAACATGTATATATGTTAAACAGTATAATGCAGCCCCTCAGGTATGTAAGATTTGTGCTTGACTAAGCCCTTTACGCAATAGAAGCTTAGCCAGTTTGGATAGATGCTTGACATCTTACCCTGGCTTTTTGCAGGGCATGTAAACTGTTCTGCGAATAAACTATATCAAATCAAATCAAATCTCTCTCTCTCTCTCTCTCTCTCTCTCTCTCTTTCTTTCTCTCTCTCTGTCTCTGTCTCTCTCTCTCTCTCTCTGCCACTTTCACTCTCACTCCCTCTCTTTCTCCCTCTAATTTGACAGTTACACCGCTCCCTTTCCATTTTTTTCTTTTTTCTCCTTCAGATTAACCCAGTTTTCTCAGCGCTCACGTTTCTTCCTTGGATTTTCACTTCTCATTTCATTTTTTTTCCTTCATACACCTTCTTTCCTTCTCACCTGTTACGTATTTCGAGATTTGTTTGTGTTGGGATTATTGTTTCTTTCTGTGTGCCTGGTCTGCTTTTCTGTTGTTTTTATTATCTAATTGTATCCTTCTCATCATCCCCATTCCCTTCCCTTCACCCCTCATTTATTTCTCTCTCGCTCCCTCTACCCTCCCGTCACGTTTTCCCCTCACTCCTCCTCTCCCTCACCCCCTCTCCACATCCCCCCTCCCCTCCCTCTCCACCCCTCACTCACCCCCTCTCCACCCCTCACTCACCCCCTCTCCACCCCCCTCCCTCTACACCACCCCTCCCCTACCTATATACCCCTCTCCCCCTCCCCCTCTCCCTGATAGGCTGGCTGTCAAGGGCGCTCGGGTGTCGACCTTCTCTCGGCCTGCCTCCCTCCCGACGGCATGACCCCCCCCCCCTGCCCTCGGAATATAGGTCTTCGTTCTGACAATGGAAATCTGGAGTAAACTGAATTTTGAATCGTCTTATTTTCCTTTGACTTTCTTTTTTTTATTTAGTTCTTTATTATCTTTATTTTCTTTATTGTTTTTGATTATGATAATGATTGTGGTAATGATAGGAATAGTAGTATTGGTATCAATAGAAACAGTACTAGAAATAATGAGAATGAGGATGACAATAGTACGGATGGTAGTAATGATAAGTGTAATGGTAATGATAGTAGTAATAATGATAGTAATGATGGTAATGATAATAATACTAGTAGTAATATCAACAATGTTCATACAAAACTATTGTCATCATAATTATTGTTATGATCATAAGCATCACTATAATTATTATTATTGTAATTATCATTATCGTCATTATCATTATCGCTATTGCCATAATTTCTCTCGATGATATTGATGCTGTCATCATTATCATTCTCGGATGTGTGTGTGTGAACGGCCTCCACTTCAGAGAATAGTTGGAAGGGAGGGGGAGGGGTGTGTAGGTTACATATAATACGTGTATAAGAAAAGCCTAAAAAGTTAAATCAGTTATAATACCCAAAGTGCCGCACATATTCCACTGTCCATATGTCAAACACACACACACACATACACACACATACACACACACAAACACACACAAACACACACACACACACACACACACACACACACACACACACAAACACACACACACACATACACACACATACACACACACAAACACACACAAACACACACACACACTCACACACATATGCACGCAGAAACACAAAAAAACACACACTTACACACACAAGCAGACACAAAAAAACAAACAAACACACACACACGCAGACATTCACACAAACACAACAAAACAAAAACCATCCAAATAAATAAACCCAAACCAAACAAAATCTTCCCCGGACCATCTGGGCTTGAGCTAAGATGCGTCCGAGTGTGTGTGTGTGTGTCGACATCGCTCGTGACAGACAGCGAGTGAAACTGTTACGTTATCTCCCTGTCGACGCTTTCGGACAAGTAAAAAAAAGTCGGATGCCCTTCGGTTTGGACACGCTTACGTGCTCATGTGTTCGTTATACATTTCCAATCGATGTTATTGATGTTATTGTTTCTATGCAGATGTGATTTAATTTCGATGTATGTAGATATTTCTATGCTTCTGGAATTCAGTTTTATATCAACGTAGACTCTTTAAAGGTCTCTGGGTTATCGTCATCAGCTCTTTTTAAGTATCAACACAGACATTTGCACATCAAAGGGAAATCAACATGGCTGCAATTTTGACAGCTTTTCTCTCACTGAAATGTTTTCCTCAATGCCAAATGAGTCAAGTCTTTCCAAAAGTGGAAAACTTGGAATATTCAAAAAGCCGTTTCTCATTTTTCGCGTACAGATAAGATTTGAAATATGTTAAAGTAAGTAAATTGGAGAGAGAAAGAGAAAGAGAGAGAGAGAGATAGAGAGAGAGAGAGAGAGAGAGAGAGAGAAAGAGAGAGAGAGAGAAAGAGAGAGAAAGTGAGAGTGAGAGAGAGAAATAGGTAGATAGATAGAAAGAGAGAGAGAGAGAGTGAAAGGGAGAGAGTTAGAATGAAAGAGACGACAGAGACAGAAAGTGAGGGATAGATAGATATAGTAGATAGACGCATGGATAGATAGGGAGGATGTAATAATATGTTTGAATAGTAATAAGGACACATACATATATATGGACCCACACAGACACACATGTGCACATATTCCTATGCACTTGCATAATAAGACAAACACACACAAACACACACAAACACACACACGAGCATTTTTTCGAGTAAAAACAAGATACCATCGACGACCATACATCATATAAAGGTTGAAAATAATACGAATAGCATAACACGTCAATAAAAAACATGGGTTGTCAACTGCACCGTAATGGATTGATAGCAAAACGACAAAGTTATATGATATGCGGTCAACAAATAGAGTTTTGCAAATAGACCTTAACTAATGATTAAACATGAAAAAAATCTTAAAAACAAATATTAGAGCGAACCCTTAAATCATAATTCATTCACAGCAAACAAAAATTTGATTAGGCTCGTTATAGCTTTGAACACAGCTTGATGTACCCGTAATTACTAATTAACCAATATTATAAGAGACACAATTTGGCCTTCGCAATTACGAGTTGAAATTACGAATCCATGACCAGGTTAGAATTTGAAATTAATTTACACACTCCGTTAAGTCAGGCGTGTGATTCGTCATTGTATATTGTATCTAACACATACACGCACAGACAAATACAAAATTATAGATACCTTGCGTATAAAATAGCAGGATATAAACAAACTCAAACTTTAATACCAAAAACAAAAGCAAAAACAAAAAACATACACACAAACCCACTTAACGACAAACATAAACACCCAACGAATACCCAAACACACCCATGCGCACAAACCACAAACCGAAAAACAAATGGAACAAACACACACACACGCGCAAAGACACCAACAACAACGACATGCCAACAGTCCCTCGACTTCCCTGACCTCCATCACATGCAAAGGATATCCAATGCTACAAAGGTCACGTGACCTATCTGCCTCTCATGTTTCTTGCGTTTTCGTTGTCACATTGGAAAGTAATGGCGGGAAGATTTATTCGAATTTACTTAATTCAATTGTCATGAGGAATGAGATCATGATGATTGTGAAGAATTAGTGATGATAAGTAAAGGTTGAATTAGGTTCAGATAAACAGATTTGATAGATATGAAATACTTTATTTTATTGTTTATCTCTTCCCGTTTTCTTTGCTCCGTTTAGTGTTTTACTCTCTTACTCTTCTTTATATCAATTTCTTTTTTTTTCAATGGGCCGTAAGACATTTTCTTCGTGTCATTTATTTTCCTTCGCCTCTTTTCTTCTTCTTGCGTCATTCTTAATTTTCCTCCTCGCCCATTCTTGATTTTCATTTTCCCTTACTCTTCCTCTTTCTCCTTCGTATCTCTCTTAATTTTCGTCTTGTTTCACTTCTTTCCTTTCTATTACTTTTCTCTGTCCCCATTCCCATTATCCTCCATTCTTTTCTCTTCTCCCCTTTCATCCTCCCCCTGTTATGTACCTCTCTCCCTTCCCACTCTCCCCTCAATCTCCCTTTACTCCTCTCCTCCCTCCCTCCCTCCTCTCCCCTCATCCTCTCTTACTTTCCCTTTCCCCCGCTCCTCTTTTACTTTCTTCTCTATCCTTTCTCTTCTTTACTTTCCTCTTTCTCTTCTTTACCTTCCTCCCTTCCCTTTCCCCCCTCTCTCCCTTCCCACTCTCCCCTCAATCTCCCTTTACTCCTCTCCTTCTCTACCTCCCTCCCTCCTCTCCCCTCATCCTCTCTTACTTTTCCTTTCCCCCTCTCCTCTCCCTCTTTTATTTTCCTCTTTCTCTTCTTTACCTCCCTCCCTTCCCTTTCTCCCCCTCTCCCCTCATCCTCCCTTCCCCCTCTCCCCTCATCCTCCCTTCCCTCTCTCCCCTCATCCTCCCTTCCCTCTCTCCCCTCATCCTCCCTTCCCTCTCTCCCCTCATCCTCCCTTCCCCCTCTCTCCCCTCATCCTCCCCTCCTTTACCCTTCCCCCTCATCCTCCCACGGTCTCCCCTCTCCTCTCCTGCGTTCGCCATGCGTAGCGAAGCGGGAATCGAGGTTCTCTCTTGCTTTCATCTCAGGCGCCTGTTGGTAAGTCATCGTTCCCTCCGCCGAACGCCATTGCGCATGCTGATCGTCATTTTTTTTTTTTTTTTTTTTTTGCGACTAATGGGTTTATTGTGTTATTTGGTGTTCTTTCTTTATGTATTTATTGTTTTTTTTCTCTACCTGTCTCTTTCTCTCTCTCTCTCTCTTTCTCTCTCTCGCTCTCACTCTCTCTCTTTCTCTCTCACTCTTTCTGTAACTATTACCATCATGGTATCAATTTAATCATCATCATTATCATTACTGTTATAATTAGCGTTATTATCATTATCATTATTGTTAACATTATTATAATTATTATCACATTCCTTGATATTGTCACTATTATTATCATTGTTATCATCGTTATCCTTATAATTATCATTATTGACATTATCCTCCTCCTCCATAGCTTTCACTTGCTCCTTCTCGTCCTTCTCCTCCTCATCATCATCATCTTCATTATCAACATCATTATCATCATCGTCATCGTCATCATTATCATCATTATCCTCTTCATCATCAACGATGCTCATTAACATCATCGATATCATCATCACTATCAATATCACTATAATTTTGATCAACAGGAATTAAAACTAGTAAAATATCCTTTAGATACTTTCAAAAAGGCTATAAACACACACACACACACCCTATCTCACTCATTAGACGGTAATATAAACCTAATAAAATGAAGAATAATGGACGCACCCTCATGTGTTTTTAAAGGAATTTGCAAAAAATAAAAAAAAAGCCTTTTCTTTTAAGATATGTATTGTCATGAAGGAAAGAACCGTTTCATATTCTCTTTTTTTTTAAATAGCGTTTTACTTTCACTTTTTTCACATATCTATATATATTGTCTTTTATTCGGGTGATCTAAAGAGTCTTGTTGTATTTAGTTTACCTCGTCTTTCGGTAATGCTTTTTGGATATGATACTGTATTATAAACAGTTTTAGCTTCCTTGTTATAAAGAGAAAGGCATTCAAACGTCTGGCAAGGTATTTGGAAACAAACAAATAGTCATAAGAACATTTCTGATGGTGAACCTTTTCCTTTACAGAGCTGTCGATCCAAATGACACGCACACACACACACACACACACTGACACACACACACACAAACAAATACACACACAAAAACACATACACTGACGCACACGCACAAACATACACACACACACACACACACACATACACACACTGACACACACACACACACAAACACAGACACACACACAAACAAATACACCCACAAACACACACACACACACACACACACGCACTGACACATAAACAAATACACACACACACAAACACACACACACACACACACAGAAACATTACCATATCCATCAGCAATGCCACTACCACTGTCATTAGCATCATCACGCGATAACCATTAGCAGTAAATGTCTTTACTATTACCACCTAAATTACCCATTGCGTCATAGCAAAGCAATAAAAAGCAACACAGAAACGTACTGTTTTAGAGTAATGGATTAGTTGAATATTACAACGATTCAAAACATTGTACAAGGATGGTCTTTTTCGAGTAGATATAAAGTCATTATGTCAATCAATAATTGAAGATAGGAGGTGAAAAACATGAATAGGTGAATGAAAACCTGATGAAGAATGGTAACACGTGGGAGCAACATGAATGAACACGTGATGAACGAATGATGACGAATCAGGTGAATGTATGAATAACATAAGAAAAGATAAATAAATATCATATAAAGATTCAATGAATGAATGACACATTAACACGTAACGACAAAATAGCATGTGAGAACAGGACGACTTATCACGTGATGAATGGATAAACACGTGAGGACGGAAGGCATGAGCACGTGATCTAAACGATGGGGAAAGTGAGGTTATTTAGCGGTCTGCCGGGAGTGAGAGAGAGAGAGAGAGAGAGAGAGAGAGAGAGAGAGAGAGAGAGAGAGAATGCAGACATCATGCAACTGAACCGGTACTCCAGATTGTGGATTGCATAAACGCAAAAATGTGGAAGGATGTGTAAAAAAATAATACTATATAATTTAGGAATTAAACTCTGTTCCACAAAGTTAATAAGTGTAATGTGTAAATGTGGTACCTGCATATTAGTATAAATTTTCGTGTGTCCTTCAGTTAAAACAAATGACAATCTCGCATTTGCTAATAACTTTCTGATATTGTCTAACAACAGGTCTAACGGTACCTATTAACAGGCTGATGCTGCCTAAAAATAGTCTAAGATTGCCTTTGGATATATGGCTAACTAACACAACATAAAAGACACTCCCTCACTCACTTACTCACTCACACACAACCCCTACTCACTCACTCACTCACACACACACACAACCCCCCCATCACACACAACCCCCCTCCATCCCTTACACACGCACAACCTCCCAAGT
Organism: Penaeus japonicus; assembly: GCA_017312705.2. NCBI lineage: Eukaryota > Metazoa > Arthropoda > Malacostraca > Decapoda > Penaeidae > Penaeus > Penaeus japonicus. The sequence continues at coordinate 27,957 of BOPN01004368.1, read as the reverse complement.
ATCCCCCCCCCCCCCATCATACACAACCCCCATCCCCCACCCCTCGCACACGTACAACCCCCCAAGTACCCCCCCTCCCCCCCAACACACACCCATACATCTGCCACGCGAGCAAGAGAGTGCCGGCAGCGGGTTGTTAGCTGTGCGAGAGCCACCAAGGACCCTTACGAGTGCTGTGCGTTGCGTGGCTCTGTCGCCGTATGTTGAAGAGTGAAAGTAATGCACAAGTCCTTCGCTTTCCCTCCCTTCTTCCTTCGGATCTGCTCTTAATCTCAGTCTCTCTCTCTCCTCTCTATTTTTCTCTTTCTCTCTCTCTCTCTCTCTCTATCTATTTGTCTGTTTATCTTTATGTCTTTCTCTCTTTCTCTCTTTTTCTCTATCTCTCTATCTATCTTTATGTCTGTCTCTCTCTCTCTCTCTCTCTCTCTCTCTGTCTCTCTCTCTCTCTCTCTCCGAC
>BOPN01004368.1:12500-17500 GCA_017312705.2 Penaeus japonicus | reverse complement strand
ACTTCAACTACTTCTAGTAATAATAATGATGATAAAAATGACAATGATTACGAAGATAATAATGGTAATAACAACAATGATGTTGATTATAATAAAACAAGGACTGTGATATGATAATAATAATTAAGACAATACTGGCAATAATAATGATGATGATAATAATAATAATAATAATAATAATAATGATAATAATAATAATAATTATAATGATGATAATTATGATAATAATAATAATAATAATAATAATAATAATAATGATAACGATAATTGGAAAGGTAATAATAATAGTGATGATGATAATAAGAATAATGATGATAATACCAACGATAACAATAATAATTATAATAGATAAAAATTATAATGATATTGATAATGCAGAAAACTATACTGATAATATCAATAAAAACAAAAACAAAAAACAAACAAAAATACATATTAAACAACCATCCGAATCCCGCGTCCGAAACCGTGACTCCAGTTTCCCGCCAACAAAACAAATGAACATCGATTCTCATTTAAAGTGATATTCTGGTTTCCTTCTCTGTTTCAGAAGCAATGGAAACGAAGCCAAGGTTGGTGTTCGGGGAAAGTGTACCCTTGAGAGCCTGATTCATTGCAAAGGTTTATGAGTTTATTTCAGTTCGAAGTTTGACTGGACGGAATCGGACAGTGGTTTATGTTGCTCATTTGATTTTTGTTTGTTTATTTGTTTGTTGGTTATTGTGTTATCAAATTATATTAATATTGACTAATGTTATCACTAAGACTTTCGCTATCATCATTGTCATTATTATCTTCACCATTATTTTTCGTATTACTATTGTCATTATCATGATTAATGATTATGGTTATTATAGTGGAGGTGGTGATGTTGTTATAGTTATTATGATTAACATCAACAATGATAATGGTAAGAGTAACTATAATGATGATGATATCAATGGTGATGATAAATATAATAATAATAATGATAATGATAATAATAATAATAATAATGATAATAATAATAGTAATGATAATAATGACAGTATGATAATAATGGTAGTGATGATGACAAAAATAGTTATAATTATAATAACAATAAAGACATCAACAATGATAATGATATTGAAAATAATATTGATAATGATAGTAAAAGAATCATAACAATAATATTGATAATGATGATGATGGTAATAATAATACTGATAATAACAACAATGATAGCAATAATTATCATCATTGATATCATTGCTATCAAAATGATGCTAATAATAATGATAGTTATGGTACAACAGCAGTGATGATAACAATTTTGATAATGATGATAATAACAATTTTGATAATAATGATAACAATTTTGATAATGAAGACAAAAATAATGATAATAATAATAATTATAATGATAATGGTAATAATAATAACGATAATGATGATAATGATAAAGATAATAGTAATAATTTTAATCATAACAATAACAATGATAATCATAACAGTGACGACAGTGATTATCATTCATTATCATTATTCATTACTATTATCATAATAATTTCCATCATCACTATCATCATCATCTCAACTTGCAATAATTTTGATTACCTCAGCCAAATACAAATAAGCCTGATGTTGCATAACAATCACTTTGGATTCAATTGACGTTAATCCAAAGGCCACGGCAGTTATCTAGTGCATGGCAATCTATCGGATGAGGTTGGAAGAAAACGAAAAAAAAAAAACGGAGGAGGAGGAATAGGTGGAAGGAGGGTAGGAGGAGGAGGGGGGAGAAGAGGGGGAGGGGGGTAAGAGGAGGAGGAGGGGGGAGAAGAGGGGGAGGGGGGTAAGAGGAGGAGGAGGGAAAGGGGGAGGTAGAGGAGTAGGGGAGGTGGGTAGAAATAGGAGGAGGAGGAGGAGGGGGGTAGGAGGAAGAGGAGGAGGGGTAGGGGGGGAGAAGGAGGAGGAGGGGGAGGGGGAGGGGGAGGTAGAGGCGGAGGAGGAGGAGGGAGAGGAGGAGGAGGAGGAGGAGAAGAAGGAGGCAGAGGAGGAGGAGGGGGAGGTAGAGGCGGAGGAGGAAGAGAAGGAGGAGGAGGAGGAGGAGGAGGAGGACGTTCGATAATAATGAATTTGATAATAATGATTAGAGTGATAATGATTATGATAACAACAAGCGAAGTAATGATGATGATAATGATGATAACGATAGTAGTAATGATATCAATGATAATAATGTTAATGAATACAAAAATAATAATGCTAATAATGATAGTACTACTAATATTGATGATAAAGATAATAATAATGATGAAAATGATAACAATGGTACGTTAATGTTATTACTACTATTACTACTACTAAAATAAAAAAAAGAAAAGAAAGAATAAGGGAAAAGAAGAAAAGAAAATAGACACAATAAGGAAGAAAAGTAAAAACAATGATAAGACGAAAAAAAAGGAACTATTATTAGAAAAAAGAATCCTTGAAAACTGGAATATTTTATCCAGAATCATCGTGAATATCGTGTCTTCATCTGCACAGACAAAAAAGAAAAAAGAGAGATAGATAGAGAGAGAAAGAAACAAAACGTGAGAAGAAGAAATAAGAACCTGTTAAGTAGAAAAATATAAGTAAAATATCTAGAATACCGTATTTCCAGCGTGCTCTGCCTAATATAATTTGCGTCGAGGGATACAAACGTAAACTTTTTTCTATCATTATTAATTTAGTTAAATATCTATTTTATTTCGTAAATGTCATGCATGGAGGAGCCAACAGTATTTTCTGACACGTAGGTTTGCACAAGGATATTGCTCGAAATTAAAATGTCTTATAATGATGATTTCTGTCCAGTGGAAAATTCCCAGATATTGATATATTGTTATTACTTAATGCTAGTTTGGTGATGACATTTTTTTTTTAAAGATCGAGTCATTGTTTTTCTTTCTTTCTTTCTTGTTCTTCAGTGGAGATGTTGTTACGTAAGTTGGTTATGTGTATCTACTTAAATTCTAGGTTAGTGATCATGTATTTTTTCGTGAAGTAATGATTACAATGGTTAATAAGTATGGCAGCACTAGCGCTTGGGAATATATAGGTTACACACACACACACACACATGACAACACACACACATGCACAAACACACATTCAAAAAAATCATCCATCTGCTGTTCAATATATATTCTATAAACCCAAAAAAAAAAAAAAAAAAAAAGAAAAAAAAAAAAAAACGAACGTCTTAACCTCATAAATCTAACATATACAACGAATCTTGCGTGATTGCATCATCTTTTTGGCAACTTTTGCGTTATTCAGCAATATTTACGGACGACCTGGTCACTAACCTATCTGTTACCCTCAGCAGAATCACGTGCTCGTGCTTTCCCAAATTGTCAAAATATTTACTTTCTAACCAAGCTGCAGGAACTCTGTATGTATATGGACGATTTGGGACCATTGTTAATCGTTTTTAGGATATGTACAATATTTCCAGGACACACATACATACGCACATACACATATGTGTGCATGTAAATATGTATATATACATATATATATATGTATATATATATATATATATATATATATATATATATATATATATATATATATATGAATCACAAAAAACACAAACACAGTAACGTGCACATAACAGAATTAATAAAACACTGCCACAAATTGAAAGGAAAAACTTTCAATTTGTGGCAGTGTTTTATTAATATATATATATATATATATATATATATATATATATATATATATATATATATGTACATATATACATATATATATATACATATACATATATATACATACATATATATATATATATATATATATATATATATATATATATATATATATACATATATGTATATATATATACATATATATATATATATATATATATATATATATATATATATATATATATATACATATATATATATATATATATATATATATATATATATATATATATATATATATATATATATACATATATATATATACACACACACACACACACACACACACACACACACACACACACATATATATATATATATATATATATATATATATGTATATACATATACACACACACATACATCTATATTTATTTATTTATTGATCGATCTATTCATCTCTCTATATATCTATATTGTAGTGACATCCACCCATTAGTTTTCACAAGTTCGAATACGGAAAAGTTGAGATCTTTTCTTACATAGCAAGAGTGATGGAAAAACTAAAGAGATGAGGCATTTATTGAGAAACAGAGTTAGGTGAAGAATATTTCACGCGAGTAATATTTCGTTTTTTCTGATTTTTAAAATAACATAATGTGTGGAAGTGATTCATTCTATAGAGTCTTAGTGTATCTGAACCCTTCTGCAAAGATAAAACTATTAAGTATTCAAATACACAAAGTTCTAACTGAAAATTTTCGTATTGAATTCTTGCTTTCCCGATTGTCTTTCGCGCTTCTTTTGTTTTTTCCCTTGTGCGAAGCTGTTCATATATGCTCTGACGATATACCATTTCGCTATGTTGCAATGATATAACCATTTCATCGCTCGTCTCAAATATACCACTTGATCGTTCGCTCATAATATATACCATTTCATTAGTCGTTAAAACATACCACCACGAGTTCATTGCAAATATACCATATCATTGTTATTGTGACGAAGTACCTTTTCACTGTTCGAATATTCACAGATCTGCCGATGCGGAATGCTGAACAGCAGCGGCGAGGCAATAACAAGGCCAAACGTGCAGCATGCAGTCTGCCTGTGTTATCATGCACCTGCTGTCATCATGACTAGCATCAGGCATCATCCGGGCAAGAAGGATATTTCCACATTCCATTTCCTAAGTCCGGCTTGTTGGTCTTGAATAGATAGTAGTCTTAGAAGATAAATATTTGCGTATCTACTTGAAGATCAATAGCGAGTTTGATTATTGGCTTGATATCTATGATTGACGATGACTTAATGATTTCAAATCGAAACATAATGCGT
>BOPN01004368.1:7500-10000 GCA_017312705.2 Penaeus japonicus | reverse complement strand
GATACTGAGATTCAATAGTAAATGATACCCTTACTATATATCAATTGAATTCAAGACTAAAAATCCCTTATACAAATACCGTTAACGAGTATGACTCAGAAAAAAAAACAATATCTTTTACCACAACCACATTTACCGCGTGATAATACACGACAGTTAAATAACAAGATAATTACAAATAACGAGAAAACGTCCACGGCAAGAAGAAAATGTGGAAGATATTCCTTCATTTAAATTCCACTCGAATTTCACTCTTCCGGCAACTTGCGTAGAACGTGTTTCTATATCGTTGTATGTCTTTCTATCTCTTAATTTGGCTATCTGACTATCTGTCTATTAGCTATATGTTTATCTGTCTGTATGTGAATCTGTCTATCTATCTATCTGTCTTTCTGCATGTCTGGTTATCTGATTATATATTGTATCTGTAAAGGTAAATTCGTGAGTTTTGGGTGAAATAAGTTATATGTATGTGTGTTTGTGTGTGTGTGTGTGTGTTTGTCTGTTCTTCTTTCTCTTCCTCCTCCTCCTTTTCTTCCTATTTTTTCGTCTTCTTCCGAATGGACTTTCTTCTTCTTCCCCATTCTTGTGTGTGTGTATGTGCGCGTGCGTGTGTGTGTGTACGCGTGTGCTTCCGTATATGTATAGATAAGTCCCATTGTGTTTGTGTGTATACGCAGAAAGATCAACGGACAGATGAGCAACTAAAAACAACGATAGTGAATGAGAGATTAAATGAATCTTGGCAGAACGCGGTTTTATAACAGCCTTTAAAACCGTTACGTCCGAAAGTTTTTATAATGACTTCCGCCTCAGAAACTAGCACACACTGAATGCAATAGAACTGAACTGCAAGCATGTATTGGCAACAATATTTAATGACATAATACCAGTAATAGTGGATGGCTGGAAGTGCATTGCGTAATAAACAGCAGATAAACAACGAGATATTTTGGGTTTTGTTGCGTATTCTGGTGAACGCTAAATGTAATTAGCAATTTTAATGGTTTATCTATTTATTCATTATATACATTTTATTTTCTATCTTCTAATCATCTTCATCTTTATTTTGTATTGTTTATTCCTTTATTTTGTATTGTTTATTAACAATTCAGAAGAAAAAAAATCCGTTAAGATTTCTGGCGGGAGTCTGAACAACGTTTATTGACATTTGACCATTATAAATCTGGACACATATTTCAGAGTTTGCTATGTTCATTGAGTTTCGCCAGATTTCAAAATACATCGTACAACCGAGATGACTGACCTTTCACTGTCAATATACATACCTGGTTTCACTGCCTGACAGACATAGAAAAATATATCATCTCCCATAGAGAAATATAGTTGATAACGATCGATATACTTATTTTTAAAAACGCGAATTCGACCGAGACGACTAATTCTAGACTAAAAAAAAAAAAAAAAAAAAAAAAGATTTTGTTTAGTGTTTATTTTTTCTTTTCTTTTCTTTTGGTCCTACAGTGAACTGTGAACAGCAAAATAAAATAAATTGATAAATGAATGATAATGCCAATACTCAATATCCTGAAAAAGATGAAGAGTAAACAAAGGGAAGAAGAAGAAGAAAGGCCATTCAGAAGACGAAAAAATAGGACGAAAATGAGGAGGAGAATGAAGAGCAGACAAAAATAGTGCGGTGGTTTGATAATAAGCTGAGAATTAAAGGAAGAAGAAGAAGAGGAGGAGGAGGAGAAAGGAGGAAGGAAAATTAGAAAAAGAAGGAGAAGCATCAGAAGAAGGATGACAAAAGAAGTAAAACGAATTAGATGATAAAAAGGAAAATAAGAAGTAGAAAGAGAGGAAGCTTTGGTGTAGACATGTTCCCATTTGTTGATATATATATAAAATTAGAGCACATATATCTCTTGGTGCTTCTTTCAATAACGACCATCATAATAAGCGTAATAATAGCGATGGTACTACTACTACTGCTACTGCTAGTTATGATAATGATAATAATGATGATAACAATAATTATGATAATATTGGAACTAAGAAATGCAATAACACAGATGAATCATACAAAATATCATGAGATCCAGAACAAGACAGAGGAACTACGAGATGCGCAGTATGTGTTTTCTGTAAGACTATACAAAAAATAAATAATGTATGTTTCACTATTGTACAAAAACATAATAGCAATACAATCTATATTTTAGCGACCATCTAAACCAGTGGTTCCTAGAGAGGGCGGAACCGAGTCCCTGAGGGGAATGGGAAGATGAAAAAAGGGAGGTAGAGCGAGATGGACATACGTTTAACCTGTGACATTTATACGGCGGTTCATTACGTTTGATTCGTGGCGCCTTTTTTGAATTTGTGTCTGACCAATTACAAGGCAAGTTGTTTGCGTATGTACCGACACCCTAACTGTACACGGTGTATGTATGTACGTACGTGTATCGGTATCATAGGAAACCTGTGTTATAACTGACCAGTATTAACCCTTGTTGTGAATGGTCGGATCAGAAAG
>BOPN01004368.1:0-2500 GCA_017312705.2 Penaeus japonicus | reverse complement strand
AAGTAATAATAGTGATAACAATAATAATAATAACGATAAAAAAATATCAATAACAACAATACCAAAGCTAACAACAACAAAAGTAACAACAATAATAACCAAAACAACATAAAGAATAAAACATGAATAAACAAATGAAACCCCGAGCCATAACATCCGCGTGTAACGAGCGACAGAACTCAACCACAATTTTCGATTTCCCTTCAGCCATCCATCGCCGCCCGTGGGAAGGTTGTGGTGGAGACAGAAATAGAAGCGAGGATTTTTTTGTGTGTACTGTGGGCGTGGTGGTGGTGATGGTAGGGTTGTGGGTGTGTAGGTTTTGGTTGTTGGGTTTGTTTCGGTTTGGGTTTGGGTTTTGGGTTTGGGTGGTTGTGGGGGTGTAGGTTTTGGTTGTTGGGTTTGTTTCGTTATGGGTTGGGTTTGTGGGTGTTTGTGGGTGTGTGTGTTTTGTTTGTTTGTTTGTTTGTGGGTGTGCGTGGGTTTTTGTTGTGTTTGTCTGGGGTTATTATTATTATTATTATTATTATTATTTTTTTTTATGTGGGCGTGGCATGGCTTTTTATCCCTTTCTATTCATCTATCCATCCTTCTTTCCTTCCCTTTGTCATTCTATATACCCATTCTAATTTGTCCATCCATCATTCCCTCTCTAATTCTATCCATTCACATATTCATCCCTCCCTCCTTCCTTCATCCATCCATCCACCCATCCATCCAACTATCTACCCATCTATCCATTTCTCCATTTATCCATCCATTCACCTAATTAACCATCAATCCATCATTATTTCTGCCCATTTTAATCTGTCCATCCATCCATCCATCCATCATCTATCCGTATGTCTATCCCTCCATCCTCCTTCCATCCATCAACCTAACCATCCACCTATTCATCCATCTACCCACGAATTCATCCATCCATCTTTCCATCTATTCATTCTTCAATCCACCCAATCCACTTATCCATCTATCCGATTATCCATCCACCTATCCACCCATCCATCCATCCAATCATCCACCTCTCCATTCATCCACTCACCCAGTCATCCACCCACTCAGTCATCCAACCATCCACCTACCCATTCATCCACCCATCCACCTCTCCAATCATCCACCTACCTCTCCACCCATCCAACCATCCACTTACCCATTCATCCACCCACCCAGCCATCATCATGATGAGTTTTTATGGTGATGATAGATGTGATGACAGCGGATGTCATGACAAGAGATGTGTCGGTAAATGTGATGAAGGCCGATATGGATATTTGTGGTGAAGGCAAGTGTGATGACGAAAGATACGATCACGAGAGATGTGATAACAGCAAGACATGGTGACGGTAAGTGTGGTGACTGCAGATATAGTGACGGTAGATGTGGTGGCAGTAGATGTGGTGACAGCAGATGTGGTGATAGCAGAGGTGATGACTGGGTTTAGTGGTGACGGCAGGTGTGATGAGGACACTGTGATGAGGCGTGATGTGATGCATGGGATGTTTCTGGCATAATGGCGTGTGGTTTGGTTTCTTTTTCTGGGCGTATGGAGGTCGTCGTTTGTATTTTGTTTGTTGGTTTGCTTGTCCTTCCGTGCGTTTCCCTGCCTCTCTCTCTCTCTCGCGATCTCTTTTCATCTCCGTCTGATTTTCTTCTGTTTATTCTCTCTCTCTCTCTCTCTCTCTCTCTCTCTCTCTCTCTATCTGCCTCTCCCACTCTCTCTTGTTCTTTCTTTCTTCCATTTTTTTTCTCTCTCTCTCTCTCTCATTCTCTTTTTTCTCTCTCCCATTCTCTCTCTCTCACTATCTCTCTTTCTCACTATCTCTCTCTCTCTCTCTCGATCTCTTTTCATCTCCGTCTGATTTTCTCTCTCCCACGCTATGTTTTTTTTTTCTATCTATCCCATTCTCTCTTGTTCTCTCTCTCTCTCTTTCTTTCTCTCTCTCTCTCTCTCTCTCTCTCTCTCTCTCTCTCTCTCTCTCTCTCTCTCTCTCTCTCTCTCTCTCTCTCCCACTCTCTTTTTTCTCTCTTTTTTCCATTTTTTCGTACTCTCTCTCGATCTCTCGATCTCTTTTCATCTCCGTCTGATTTTCTTCTGTTTATTCTCTCTCTCTCTCTATCTATCTATCTATCTGCCTCTCCCAATCGCTCTTGTTCTCTCTTTCTTCCATTTTTTCGCACATTCTCTCTCTCTCTCCCATTCTCTTTTTTCTCTCTTTTTTCCATTTTTTCGTACTCTCTCTCTCTCTCTCTCTCTCTCTTATTCTCTCTCTTTCTCTCTCTCTCTCTTTCTCTTATTCTCTCTCCGCCTTCGCCTTATCCACCATCAGAATTACTCGGTCCATCAGAGAAGGCCTTCCACGCCCATCCCCCTCCCCCCTCTCCCCCTCTCCCCACACCTAGTCACCCAATTATCCACCATTCCTCTTTGTCACTCACTCCCTCACCTGAAATCCCCTCCTCCCCCACTCCCCCACTCCCCCCATTGTGAGTTACGCCACCT
>BOPN01004367.1:105000-110000 GCA_017312705.2 Penaeus japonicus | reverse complement strand
TATGTGTGTTTGAGGTGTTTATAGTGTGTGCTTGTGTGTGTGTCTTTGTGTGTGTGTGTGTGTGTGTGTGTGTGTGGTTGCGTACAAATGCTCTTGCATTTGCATTTGCATTGACTGACATATATGAATAGCTTGGCTTGCATAATGCGTGTGATATCTATTCGGCAAATACGCCATTGATACGAACACACATCTCTATCTCTATGTCAAAAAGCCCCAATAATCATTTTCCTTCATCAAATAAGCGTACACATGAAGTTGAATTTCTAAGAAAACAAGCTACATGTTCTCTTTGTTCTCCAGACACCAAAATAAACGCTCAGATCAGGGTCATTTGGTATTTCGGTTTCTTCTGTGTGTCTGTCATTACATCTGAGATATATTCTTGATCGCGAACTTGAGATGAATATATATATATGTTTTTTTATAAAGCCCACTGTTCTCTGTTCGACTATCATACAGTGGTGATATGTAATTTTATTTCTATTAGTTAAATTCTGACGATATACCATTCATTTCTCAAAGATTATTAGACAAATCCGGTAGGATGTGTAAATAGAAATGTAGGTAAGAAACAACATAATGCTACGCATTGTCTACTGCCAAGAAGAGTGTTTTTTTCAAAGATCGACAATATATACGTATGGATTACAAATTGTTAGTTTGATATATTTCCACACTTACATGTAAACCAAGTAATGTGATACTTTAGGCGTTCGGTGTTTATGAGCCACACACATATACATGTGCAACGGGTCAATATCATCATTGGTCATTACACGCACACGAGAACGAGAAACAAGGGCTGAGTTATCGGAGAAGTTAACAGAATCTCAAAGACTCATTCAGATATCAAATGGCACTTCCGAATTTCTCAGAAGTCTCCTTCAAAAACTCCCACGTTTACGGCTACAGGAAACACCGTAGTCCCAGTATAGTCTATGATAATCGGCTGTTTAAACGAACCACTGTGTTGTTTATTAGATGTAGAAGTCAATGGTTTAGGATTTGTATTTTTTGAGGAAGTGAAAAAAGAAAAAAATACGCTAAGCTGATATCGAAATAAATTGGTGTTTGATACGAGTGACATGGAATTACTGTGAGCAATTTGTTAATTCATCTGATCAAATATCAGTTAACCAAAAGTACTGCAAAATGTACAAAACTAATTAACATCATCTCTTCATTAGTCATATATCACAATCCATAATGTGTTAGTCTATTACACAATTTAAAAAAACATTGCAATTACATAATGAACTTTGCCAAAAAGTTGTTGGTGTAACAGGATTGTCGTCATTTATTTTCAGGCTAAATATTCGCCTAATAATTGACTCATGATCACAAATTATACTCGCCATAAGACACGTGCAAAAAAATAGGTTTGAAAAAGCTAAATAGCTTTTCGATGATACAAACATCTCGACATAAAGAATATTTTTAGATACTTTTATTCCGAAAAAGGATAAATGAAGGACAGGTTAAATGAAAAGAAAAATATCATAAATGACTTTAGTCCGATGAAAAGGAAAAAAGACTTTAATCCGATCATGCGAATTGAAACTTTTATTGAAATAAAACCTCTTACAAAGATATTCATGTGTGCTTGTATGTTATATGTATTAGTAAATATCTCTCGTTCGCGTGTCTATGTATGCATGTGTGTGTGTGTTTATCTTCTAAAAATATGTGTGTGTTTGTTTATCTTAGGTGTGCACATGTGTGTGTGTGTGTTTATCTTATGTACATGTTGTGTGTGTGTTTAGTGTATATTTATATTCTCTCTATTAAATACATTTGCACGTTTTATTTCATCATAACATAACGAGAACCATGGATTGAACAGTTGTTCGGTAATATCATTATATGTATAATAACCTCTCTAAATATTCCATTCACCCAAAATTAACTCCCGCAAATAAAGACCACCAGCCAGAAGGTACTGATTGCAATCACTGCAGCGCCGCTCCTGGTGACCCTGCAGCAGCTATTGCGCCGCAGCACTGCAGTGAAGGTGATGAATGTTGGTAGCACCGAGTCTGCCTACATTGCCATAAATACTCGGCCTAACCCTTCCTCTGTCCTGAGCGGAGGAACTCGAGTACCATTAATATCTCCGACTATGGATAAATAGATCTGTTGATACTGCCAGACTAGTTTCAAAAGCCGGCATGAAATATGCGCATAGTTAAAGTCCTTCGTTCAACAATACCATCCATATCATCACGAAACTATTTCATTTATATCGTCAAGTCAATCTGCTCAGTTGCTGATGTAACAACAGAAAGACTTCGATAGCTTTTAACAACGAAAACAAGGGGAAAAAATAAGTCTTTCGGTCTGCTTCACATCAAGCTCGTGTTGTCTGAGGCCTCCGTGACTCGGGCAATATTGGTGGTCGTGCTGTGTCCCCCTTTAATGTTCCGTGTTGTCCTGTTTATCCACCGTCTTCCTTCTTCCTCTTTCGTGTCTATAGCGATATTGGTCGAAATACTTTGTTTTCTTTTTCTGCTGTGTTGTCCGTGATATTATATATATATATATATATATATATATATATATATATATATATATATATATATATATATATATATATATATACATATATGTGTGTGTTTTTTTTTGTCTGGGTCTTCTCTTTCGTCACCATCAGTATTGGCTGTCGTTTATTTGTTTTATCCTTTTATGATTTTCAGCTTCTTCTTCTCCGTCACTAGCATTAATCCTTTCATTTTTGTTCTTGTCTCATTAATGTCGATGTTCCCATTAATGTTTTCTGTGAGTCTTCGTTTATCCAACGTACTGCCACTTCCTTTTCTCCAGACTTTAACAATATTAATTAAGACATTAATGTTCCCCCTTTTTCTATCTTCTTATCCATCAACTTTATCCACCGCCGTGCTTTCTTCTTCTTCGTGATCATTGGTCGTCATATTGACTTTCCTTTTTTCTTCGTCTAGCAAGGAGTCACACTGTCCCTCTTTTAGTTTTGTATGTCCCTTCATTCTCCTTGCTTGCTTTCTTTTTAATACGTCCGTTATCCTCCATCCACTCCGCGACTTTCGTCCTTTCACAATCTCCTTCTTCCTTTTTCACCGAATAACGCGGTGCATTCACATTTTTGACATAAAGGAATCACGCATTTCAATATCGGCGATTCCAGCGAATGTTTGTGCTCAATACCCAAGGCTAAACTCCCAAGTGTAAAAAGGTAGTGTGTAAGTTCATGTTATCGACGACTCCCACGCAAGAGCTCTGATCCCAGAAACGAAATGACGCTGATTGCATAAACATGCTTTTTATGGTGTTGTTGTAGCTGGTTGTTGTATTTAAAGTAGAAAGAGAGAGAGAGAGAGAGAGGGAGAGAGAGAGAGAGAGAGAGAAAGAGAGAGAGAGAGAGAGAGAGAGAGAGAGAGAGAGAGAGAGAGAGAGAGAGAGAGAGAGAGAGAGAGAGAGAGAGAGAGAGAGAGACATTATTTACATTGTTGTAGTTATTGTTGCAGAAAGTCTTTTGATTTCTATAAGCATTTGTTGATATTCAGAAAAATCATGGGCGAAACAAGCGGGCAGAAATCAGAATATTGACGTCAATTTTTATAACCACAATAATATCAAGAACTTATTATTGATTGTATAACATATAAACAACAACAAATCTAGAAAAGCAAATGTCATGAATAGTATCATAAAATCATTACTATTATAAAGTATTTCTATCATTATCATATCATATCATTGTCATTATTTAATATTGTCATTAATATTGCTATCATTATCATTACTTTTGTCATTATTGTTACCATCAGCATGGTTTTCACCGGGCTAATATTAATATTGTTGTTGTTTAGTGTTTTGTTACCATACCCAAACCAGATGGAAAGATTGTATAAAAAGGGACTTGAAGGAAAAGAACATAGATGATATAACAATAGCATACAACAGGAGACTTGGAGAAAGTCATCAAAAACGGCGACCCGAATAGGATAAGCGAGAAGAAGAAGAAGAAGATTATTGATATTATTATTATTGTCATCATTATCCCTATTGATATTATCAACTTTATTATCAAGCTGTTACCAGTGAATTTCATAATATCGTAACTGTAATTATATTATCAGTAAATCCGAAAAGCATTATCAAAATAATACACGTTTCATTATAAATTTATTATCATATTCATTAACATCATTCTTAATATCATTATCATTATTACAACTAGTATCATTTTATCTGAATTATCGTATTTTATCCATAGAACAATAATACCCAATATTAGAATAAAATACGTTTCACTGAAATCATATTAGTTGACAATTCACAAATGATAACAAAATAAAGTGATACATTATGATGAAAATATTCACTCTGTATATTGCAGATTTACATTATATCTATCATTGAAGCTTAATTTTAAGTTCATTGTTATTTTTTATGACACTAATAGTGATAAAAACCACACAGCAAGCAGAGAAAATGAAACGAGACAGATAATCTTGTTAAACATTTTTGTCAACTGCGTAATTCAGGAAAATATAACGAATTATCAACATTGTAGTTATATTCCGTCGAAATCTTTTTGTCCTCTTAAACCACGTTTTAGCTCGCTAGTAATTAAAATGAATAGACAGCCTGTGGTTTGATATTTTTATTTACCATATGACTTTAGATATGTATTACCGCCGGGGTCACGTTTTCCATCAATACGTGTTATTTCTTATTATGTTTGGGTTATACGTAAAAAAAAAATGCTGATTCATTAATTGTGTGTTATCTGAGTCAAAATACTTTATGGTGGTGGATCATATTGCAAAATAACCAGTACTTATAGCCATAAGAATCTGCTTGATATGAAACTGTAGTCCCAGGTGCAGTTATAGCCCTGGCTCATATACAGCGTTGCGTATGGCTGCGAGAGAGTAAAGAAACTTTCAGGCCGATGGTGTTTTTACAATGCAGAGATTGCTTGCCTTCCTTATGATGCACAGAGTGGTGTGGTGTTA
>BOPN01004367.1:90000-97500 GCA_017312705.2 Penaeus japonicus | reverse complement strand
TGATAAATCTTTCAATTAATGATTTTCTTATCTGTGATCGAAATCAACAAAAATATACACACGCACATTCACACACAAAACCTTCACACAAACACACATTCTGATAACTAGACGATAATAGGATTCAGATAAGCGTTCAGCGAACAGCATATAACGTTCAATTTTACAATTTTAATATAGTTACCCCTACAATTCTCTAATAAATTTCTTTGTGATTCTGGTTTAAAGAAAACGTTAAATATTATGGGTAACAAATGTATTTACGATATAACTCATTTATTTTTACATTCAATCCGGGGAGAGGAGGATTATTCCTAAGCACTATTAGGTTCATTATGTGTATTCAAATGATATTGTAAAAAACAAATCTGTTTCATATAATGTGGAACACCAACTATGATAATACAAACGAAATTGTGTAAAGTCTGTGTTAAAATAGGTAAACTTTACTAAACCTAACCGAATCCAGTCTATTCCACTCTAATTTATCTGACCATAACCCAATTACAGACTGGTCTAAGTGAAACTCCTCATTATTAGCTAAATTCCTTTCAATCCAGCTTACCCAAATCGAACCGAATCTAAAATGATTTAAGAAGAAGACATTGGGCACAGTGGGTCTCCTGGCTCCCGTATGAAACATGTGTTACTAATAAAATGACGTAAGCTTTCGACAAACATGACGCGCAATGTCTAGCAGAGGCGGTGAAGGAACGAGGCCAGGAGAGGCGCAGTTAGGTACCGCTCCCTGGTGACTTTCGCGTGTGCCCCTTGTGACCTGATATACTTTGTGTTGCCCTATTATAAGCTGTATTGTGCAGTGTGATGTGCTGCTTACCCCCCTGTATTGTGGATATAGATAAGTGTACGGGTAAATAACTAGTGTAAATAAAGGAAAGACTGTTATTGTGTGTTTATTTTTGGTGCCTTTGCCTCTCCACGTGGCGGTTTGGAAATTTTAGATACGGTGTTCGGGAGTTCTTGGAGCTGGTTCTGTGTTCACGACCCTGTGGTGAGCACGCCGTCTGCCTAGCCTGTCTCGTGTTGGTGGCAGATAGACGAGGCGGCCGGCGTAACAGTATTATAGTTTAATATTACTTAACAGATGAGAACCAAAGCTGCCTATACCATTCTAAGTAGCGTAGTTTACTTCAGTCCCATTAATGTCACAAAGAAAACGACACATAAAATAGGTTTACTGAAAGATATGAAAATAGTTTCATAATCTCATGAATTTAACCCGCCAGCACCGCTAACACTGTTATCAAGTTTGTTTTTATTATGATCATCAAGCACATAAACGTTTAGCCGCTGATTAATAAGCCTACCTGACTTCATCCGTTCTTTCAATTTTGGTGATAAGTTAATAACTGTTGCTATTGTTATTCACGTTATTAAAGTATTGAAGATGATGATTGATAACATTAGTGACGATAATTCAAGGAATGGGGTGAGCAGGCGAGATCAAACACACCTTCTAATTGACTCCGTGGTGATTAAACACGCTTGAAAACATTTATAAGTAAAATGACAACAATAGTGATGATAGTAGTGATAATGATGTCCAAGATAAGTGTCATCTTTAATTAAGCCTTACGCTTACGAAGTTCTTGGATTACTAGAGTTCCTTATTTTGGTGAATATAATTGCGGTTTTTTGTCGTAAATTTAGATTTTTATTTGCTGGTGGTGATGGAAAAGATTGATTAATGTTATAGCTTTATTTGATAGACATTCACCATCTATTAAAGATATAGATTTTGTCTAGCAACTTTAGTCAAACGGTACTCATACGTTCCGAGAAATATTCAGGCAATGGTAAATAAACGTACGACCTTCAACATTAACCTTCTCGAACCTCCTTGAACCCCTTTGACCTCCCAGCGAATGTCGAAGAAATCATTTATTTTTTTCAGATCAGTGCCTTCGTCAGGGTAAATGCAAATCATTCGAAAAATACCAAACTGATCGTTTTCCTGTTTGTTTTTTTTTTTTTTTTTTTTTTTTTTTTTTTTTTTTTTTTTTTTTTTTTTTTTTTTTTTTTGGTTTCTTTTTCTTTTTCTTTTTTTATTATCATTTATGCCTCTCTTGTTCTTGTTGTTTTCAATGGTGCTTCGTTTTCAATAATACATTTTATCCCCTTTTTTGCATTTTCTCTCCCTTTTCTTTCCTTTCTGTTATATTTCTTCTCCTATCCTTTTTCTTCTTTAACTTTTTCTCTTTTCTTTTATACATCTGTTCAACGTATATCTGTCTATCTACCTCCATTTAATCCTTCTCTTTCTTTCTTTCTCTCCTTCTCTGCCTTCCTTCGTCTCCTTTCCTTCATCTCTTATCAACTTTTCATTCATCCCTTTCCTCCACCTCCCTCCTTTCTTCAATTTCTTTCTTCGCCTTCTTCTTTCTCCATTTCTTCATTTCTCTCCTCGTCCTCATGCCAGTCACGCTCTCTCTCTGTCCTTCTTCCCTCTTCGTCATTCCTTCATTCCCTTCTTTCATCCCTCTTCCTTCACCTCTTTCTTCCATCTTCTCTCTTAATCCCCTTCACCCTTCCCCTCTCCCTTCAGCCTTGGATGATGTAGTCGGCAGCGTCATTTTCCTGGTGACGTCACTCCCCCAAGGTGCGTTCCAGGAGGGAATGGGAGGGGAGGGGAGGGGAGGGGGGGAGTCTATCACCGGAACGGTAATACAACGTCTCCGTCGATGCGTCACAGGAGGCTTTCCGGGCTGCCTCGGGTGACGATGAAGGAGAAAGAGAGAGGGAAAGAGGTGAGGGTTGGGTGGGTGGGGAGGAGGGACAGAGAGAGAGTGAGAGAGAGAGTGAGAGAGAGAGAGAGAGAGAGAGAGAGAGAGAGAGAGAGAGAGAGAGAGAGAGAGAGAGAGAGAGAGAGAGAGAGAGAGAGAGAGAGAGAGAGAGAGAGAGAGAGAGAGAGAGAGAGAGAAATAAAGAAAGAAAGATAGAGAGTAGAAAAAATAGAAAGAGGGATCGATAGAGATAACACGGTTTAAATTTGAATTTGTAAAATATGCCTCTGAATAACGCGTACATTTTGTTTATGCATCTGTGAACTAATAGACACAAATTAAAAAAATATATATACAATCAGATCCTCTCACAATGATGTCACAGAAGCGAACGTGTTCGACAAAACACTTCACTGTGTAGGGGACTAGAACAGAAAAGAAAAAGGAATTCCAGGAAAATTTCGAAAAAAAGTGAGTTGTCACCTCTTCCAAGAAATAAATCTTTTGCATAGTATTTCTTTCTTCCCTCTTTTCTTTTCATGATAAAAAAGTACCTAGACAAAGATGTTATTGAGCATTGCTAAGGACAGAAAACTGAGGTGAAATGAAAGAAAATTCGTGAACTAATCAATCAAAACTTTTGTCACAAGTGTTAGCATACACTGATTAGAATAGGATTTGTTAAGAAATCATATTACGGATTAAAAAAATAATAATAAAAAAAAATAAAGTGAAGCAAGCAGAAAGACCGAGAATGAGAGACGGCCGAGAGAGAAAGAGAAAGAGGAAGGATGTGAGAGAGAGAGAGGAGGAAGGAAACAAAATAAGTGGTAGATAAATAGACACATAATTTTAGATAGATAGAGAGATAGAGAATAAGATGAAAAAAAAATCAAATGGTGAGATATAAAGGAAGGGGAGGTAGAGAAAGAAACAGAGCGAGAGAGGGAGGGGGGGAGAAGCGAGCAAGCTTCCGCGAAATAAAGAAAGAGATAAAAGTAGAGATAGCTAGGTAGGAAAGTAGAGAGAGAGAGAGAGAGAGAGAGAGAGAGAGAGAGAGAGAGAGAGAGAGAGAGAGAGAGAGAGAGAGAGAGAGAGAGAGAGAGAATAATGCAGAGAGAACGAGAGACATACCGAGAATCACGAAGTACATATACGTGCAGACAATGAATTATTGTTTTTGTTGTTGTTGTTGTTGTTTTTAGCCTAGTTTGAGCAACCGGCGACGGACTCGATCGCGCCATCCTTGTACCAGTTTCGAGTTTTGTTTGTTGAGCCTGACCTGAATCTCCATCCTGTGCAACTTCTTATAACTTAATTATGAAGAGCCTCAATACCGATATATGTTTATATAGAAGCTTTATTGTATTCAGAAAAAATGTGCTTTAAGATATATTGTATGGAAGTATTAGATGAAAAAGGTAGAGAGTGATTTCAGTATATTCTTCTCCGTTTTGATGAAGTAGTAGACTGTGAAAATTCACAAATGTCAAATGATTATTGTTACATATTTCATGGAAAGAACTATATATTCTTAAAAGAATAAAGAATAACTAAAATCATGCAACACTTACTGTTTTAGAATTACTGATATATTTGTACAGCATTTGCACTTCTTTAAATGTATGTAGCAGTATACTAAGAATTCAAAATCATCATTAAAATAAAAGAAATCAAAGTACTATATTTTTTTTTTTTACTGAAAAGCGAATGTGATTGCAACAGTAGATGAGACGGACATGATAAATTTGGATTAAAAGAATAACTAATCTGATCAGTGTCCCCAAAGCTAACAGTAAGGGAATGTATGGATATATTTTTACGGAATTCAGAGCATACTTTTGCCCCGCGAAGCGAATTCAGAATTGGTCGAGTCTGACAGCCATGGCTTCTCTCAGCTGGGACGATTGTTGATACCACAATGAAAACGAAGACTGGATTATAGATATGTCACCTTATAGACTTAATTCCAAATATGGTTTGCTTTGCCTTTGTCTATGCACAGACAATCTACGTCTGGTACGAATAGCCATAATGTTGCACTATACAGAGCTGAAGGTAGGTGAAGAGGGAACTCCACATAATTATTTACATTTATAAGTCTTCAAAGAATAATCAAAACGAGAGAAATTTTGGATTTTTTTCTTTTTTCTTCATAGTACATATTTCATTCTGATATCAAATTGAGCTCAAAATCAGACATCGTCAGGATACTCCAGAGTAAGAGTATCGATGTGTGAGATTCTGCCGTGTCTTCCTGTTTTCTTAGTCTAGCTTGACCAGTGACGTTCCTTGAGGTCGGTCTTCCATGGTATCAACCAGTTGATTTATATTAATAGTAATTTTTTTTTTCCCTTTCGGCTTTTCCCTAAGTGAAGGTTGGACTCATTTGCTAACGACAGGAATTCCTTTTATTTTCACTATCATTATTTATATATTAATTTCGCCTTACTTTCTGCTGAATGAACTGCGATTGAGACCATCAGTCGTATTCAAGGACCTTTTCTGCATGTTATCTCCATGTCATTTCCATGTTGTTGTTATTATTATTATCATTATTATTATTATTATCATTATTATCATTATTATTATTATCAATATCACTTTAATCATTGTTGTTATTCTTATCTCATGTCACGAGCATGATACTCTGCAATGTAAGAAAGTGGCAGGACTGTGTCGATTGCTCCAAGTTTGGCAACCGCACCAAAGTTATGTATCTGACAAATAATATTGTCTGAAAGACGAATTAGGAATAAAATAATGTTCATCATTATCATCGCTATATTCATTATCATCATTATTGTTATCATTATTATCATCATCTTAATTATTATGATAATGATTATAGTCTTTATTATCATAATCATAATCCTTTTATATATCGTTGTTATTATTATTGTTATTATCATAAACATTATCCATATTATCAGAATCATTATATTATCATCATCATCATGATTATCATTGTTATTATTATCATCATTATTATTATTATTACTAACATTACCATCATAATCATTATTGTTCTTAGTATTAGGATTATCATTATCATTATTGTTTTATTATCTTTATTATCATAATTATTGTTGTTACTACTACTGCTATTACCATTACTATTGTTTTTTTTATAATCATCATCATCTTTTTCATTATTAGTATCGTTATCATTACTAGTTTCATTTTCATTATCATAATTGATACTATTATTAGTTTTATTATAATCATTATCATCATTTTACCATTGCTAATATTATCATAATCAATATCACTTTCACCATTGTTGTTATTGTCATTTCAGTAATGACTTTTATGATAGTGATTATTGTTATTTTCATAATTGTTCTTATTATTACTATCATTGATATTGTTTTAGTCATTAATTTTATTATCATTATCCTCATTATTACTATCATTATTGTTATCCTCATTATTTTTTCCTATCCTCATTGTTGTTATTATTATTTTATATTACTGTTATCATTATTAATTCCATCATTATCATTATCATTATTATAACTGTTATTATAACAATTATATTTATAATTATTGTTATTGTTATTTTCATCCTTATTAATACTATGAATACTATTATTGTTATTATTATTTCTCCGTTCTCGAATAAGATTTCAAATGTTCAGTTACTTATGCACAGATAGCGAGCCCACAACCAGTAGCATTAAGTACCATACAACTACCACCAGCCGCTAGTTAGCTTCCCTATACTCCTTGCTTTGCCTGGAGGCACCCATTCTGGCAGTGGGTTGTAGTTGGTTCATTTCTCACTTTCTTTTTGCTCTATTCTGGTGTCGAATGGACATGATGACACATTTTTCTGCTTATGTACAAACAAAATATCAAGTCTTTTGTGCTCCAGTTTGATATCTGTTTGATTCGGGAATCACAAAATTATACAATTGTTTTTTTATTCCAGAACCTTCTTAGGTTAATGATTGTAAAGATTTTCACTGTCTCTCAAACTCCCATTTCGCCCGCAGTTTCTAATGGATTATCGTCGCTGCCTGGTTATGTATCCATTTCCGATACTCATTTAGGACATTCATTTAAAAATATGCACACACACACGCATACACACACACACACACACACACACACACACACACACACACACACACACACACACACACACACACACACACACACACACACACACACACACACACACACAAACACACACACAAACACACACACACACACACCTTTGGTTTCGTCGAACTTTCCAGAGACTCTACGAAACATCTTTCCTGAGTTAGGTGATGGATTGACCCTGTGTTGCTATGGTTGTGCTCTCCGTTTCTTTTCTTTTTTTCTGGCACCCTTTTCCCAACCATTCCACGTTCGTATGTCCTTATTGTTCTCAGGTACTTTGTCAAACTGTCCGTGCAACATTTTGTCATTACTCATTGTCTAATATTCCTCATAACCTTCTCAATCTCTTGCTTGGTATTGCTAAACTAATTTAAATGATTATGCAATTCCACTTGCATGCAATCTTCTACGCCAGTGACCCCTATCCCCCGTAGCTCTTTTTAGATATGATTGACATCTGCTTGTGGATGATCATCATCATTATCATTATTATTATCATCATTATTGTTGTGGTTGGTATTGTTTTCTTCATAATTATCATCATCGTTTTTATGATTATTGTTACATATCATTATCATATATCATTGTCATAATTATCATCATTATCATTATTGTTATTTTTTTATTATTATAACTATTATTATAA
>BOPN01004367.1:72500-82500 GCA_017312705.2 Penaeus japonicus | reverse complement strand
AGGGAACTAACCCGGCGTATGGCGATTTTTCGTATTCTCTTTCGTTCATTCGTTATAATAACTAGAGCCATATTTGTGTTCGTCTTTTTTTGTGTTTTTTTATCTATCTTGTTAGACTTGTATGTGTCATCTGATAGTGTTTTTCAGTGTTGTAGTAGGTTTGTATTGTAGTATAGGGTTGGTGTATTCTTGTTATATTTTGTTATATTCAGTGTTGATAGAAGTATTACGGTTTTATATGAGGGCGAAATTCATTTTTTTCGTATTTCTGGTTTTGTTATTACTATCATTATCATTATGATCATTGTTATTGTCATTATTACTGTTGTTGTTGTTGTTGATGTTGTTGTTATCATTGTTATTATGATCATTTTATTACCATTATTATCATTATTTTCATTATTATCATTATTTCTTTTGATAATTTTTATGATGATGATGATGATGATGATTTCATATTTAGAGCTGTTATTATGATAATTTTCATTACTATCATTCTTATCATTATTGTTATCATTATTATTATTATCATTATGATTATCGTTATCATTATGATTATCATTATCATTAACCTTATCATTAAAATACTTTTTATTATCATTATCATAACCATTATCCTCATTATCATTATTTTTATTGGTGTCATCAATGTTATTTATCACTATCACTATCATCATTAATATCATTGTTTTTGTTATTGCAATAACAGTTTATCTATCATTATCATCATCAGTATCATCATATTATCATTGTTATATTTTTCATTATCTCTATTTTCATATTTCTTATCACCATTGTTATTATCATTTTCATTAGTGTTATTCTCATTGTGTATCGTCATCCTTATCAGTATTATCATTATTATCATTGCTACTATTACCAGTTTTATCACTGATTTAATCATCATTATTATCATTATCATCATGATTATTATAATTATTACTATCATTATTGACTTTATCATTATCAGTACTATCATCATTAACATTATCATTATCATTATCATCATCATTATCACTACCATCATTATCATGACTATTAGTGTTATCATTATCAATATTATTGTTATCATTATCATAATCATTATCATTATTATCATTATCATTATTAGTTTTATCGTTATCATCATCAATATTATCATCATTGTTATCATTATTATCGAAGCCGTTGTTAATTTTGTTATGATGATAATTATGAGTATCATTATTATCATCATCATCATTTATCATTATTAGTAGTAGCAATAATGCTATCATTGCTACTTATAATCGTGATTATCATTATCCTTCTATTATTATCATTATTGTGATATCATTGTTGCCATCACTAATACGATCCATATGATTAGGATTATCATCATAATCATCATTATCTTATCTTATTACTATCATCATCATCGTCTCCACTATCAACATTTTCACCTTCATCATCAGTAGCAGCAACGTTTGATCACTATCATCATTAATATGACCTGTTGTTATTATATTTTATGATATCGTTATGATTATTTCATCTTCCTTGCCGTTTGTGATTGAAGTAGTCATTATCATAATTATCGTATTTTAATTCATATATTTCTCCCTTAAAATCATCGAAATTATTTGGATCGTTTTGATTTGTGTTATCTTTTGTGTTATTCATGTATTCTACTTTTTCATAAGAATACAGAATGGCATTTAGCATTATCATCGTTACGGAAAAAACAGTACCTTTACGTTGCGGATTTTAATGTGATGGGGATATGTAAATTGATGGAAATTGTGTAAAATATTTATTCTCAGATTTTTTTCCTCTATGTACAGTCGCACCAGCTCCCCCGTTCAGAAGGTGATGCCCAAGTAGCCGCCAGTGCATCTGATGGGCAACCCGGACACGCCCTTCCGGTACACGGGTCTGGTGGGCGGTCGCAGAATGCGTTGTTGCGACGCCCTCTCCCGCTTCTCACGCGGGCCTTGAGACGCCCTTCCGCCCTTGTCTGGAGTCGTGGTCTTCCCCGCGTGGCTTCGCCCTCGGTGCCTGCTCGGCTGGCTGTGCGACCCTCTCCTCTCGCACAGCAGCGACAGCAGGGACAGCGCGCGTCGTAAGTATCCCGTGGAGGTCCCAGGAACTGTGTGGGAGGCCGGGTCAAAGGTCACCCTCGGGGGAAGGAGGAGGTTTCCGTCGGTGAAGCGCCGCGGTCTCATCAAGCGGTCGCAGCAGCAGTCCAAAGTTCTTTTCCCTCCCATCCTCGCACACTTCCCGAGTTCCTTCACTTCCAACGTGACATCCTCCGCTGGACAACACGCGTCACCGAAACAACCACACACTTTGCCAGCGTCCTCACAGCGTTCGCAGCTCCACCAGTCACAGCAGTTACGATGGCTGGCCTTCTGGTCATCGTTCAGATTGTTTCGAATTTTAACACAGCTCCCTGGCGTGGAAAAAAGCACATGGAGACTTCTGCTCTTCTTCAGGATAGACCTCAACTGAACCGAAGAACTTCTTCTGCGCTCCCTGTGGCCTCGGGGAACCTGGAGGGGCTGACAGCGGATCCTTCAGACTGAGCTGAAGGTTACCATGGCCCCTGAAGAGCGTCGGAGGAATTTTGTGGATAGGGCGTTCTTTGGCCTCCTCCGTCTGCTGTGCTTCTCCCTCTTCTCCGGCTGCTCTTATATACGAGACGAAGGTAGCTCTGCACATGCTCTTGGAAGTTGCGGGTGCGCGATAATTTTCTTGTTATTGACATTATTATTCTTACTTTTAGTATTATTATCATTACATTTATTATCATTACCATCATTGTTATTACACTTTTTATCATTATTCTTCTCATTATCAACATTATTATTGTCATCATCAAGTTTTGTGAATCAAGTAGCATGGAACCTTTTCTACTGTTGGTCTTTCTTTCTTTTTACGCTATATGTTTACCAATCGCCCCTCTCTCATCTATTTCTTTCAGCATAGTTATTTGGGTTAGATAAGAATAAACATAATAACAATGATGATCATTCTAAGAAAATGTAACTATACACGAAACGATAAAAAGATGATAATATCCGATATTTCATAGTCTGCCGTCACTTCATGTGGAAATGACTGCTCTGGAGACGTCAAACTTGTGACGTCACAAAACATTATCATTTATTTCCTTATATTTCCTTATCCAATATTAATCCATGGCTGTTGACGTTCATTCACTCGGTCTAGAACCAACTCATAACCGATTGCTAAAACATTTTCGACATGTATATTGCATAGTTTTATCCCTTTTCGTTTTCGCTTTATAATTTTCAGTTTGTCTGATTTACCCTTTGGGACCCAGTCATGGCATGCAAGGAATTTAGTGATCACTGGCACATTTTAATTAAATTCGGAGCGCAGCCATACAGGTGTGCGTGTGTTCCAGCGTTATGCATCTATGGCTATGTACTGTACAGTTTGCTGCATGTAGGCTACGTATCTGTATGTTTATATGTTTTCTTACATATAGGTCTCTATTTGTATGCATGCATTTCTGCATGCATGTATCTATGCACACACACACACATACACACACACACACACACACACACATACACACACACACACACACACACACACACACACACACACACACACACACATACACTATAAGGTATACATCTGTCATGAGGAGCCCGAGATATGTCACCTACACCTCGTGAGGCGAGTTAGAGTCACCTGTGATGCAGGAAAGGGCTTAGAGATCAGCGATGAAGGGTCCCATTTACTCCTTTGAAGTCTACGAACCTCAGGGAGTCATAAAAAGTGGTAAAGATCCCATTGATATCTACTCGTAGGTGTACAGTGAGCTGAGCCACTCTTAAATGAGTCTTTGTGACTCGGCCTAATGATAAAAAAAACAGCAAAATTGCACAGATATGAATTGAAAAATGGAAAACGCAATGAAGTCACCAAGCTTTAAAAAGGGCAACGTAACAGTGAAAGTTAAGAATGAGCAGAGGGCTTTGAGAAATTGAAACGGTACAGCAGATGTACCATCGAGGCTGAAGTACTTAATAAGTAGGTTACTACGGTAAAATGTAAAAAAAGACTAATACAAAATGAAAAAAACTAAAAGTGACCTCACGAAAGAAATAAGAGATGATAGAATACCCTGAAATGCCCAAGGAACACGAAGTCCAGAGGGGACTTCGAGCAATAAAGAAACAAAAACTAAAATATGACTAATTTAAGAAAACAACAGAGGGACGTTACTACCTGTGGTCGGGTTTCGTCCGTAACTGAAGTAAATCCAGTGTTTTAAATCCAGCAAAAGTCCAGATAGCACTCGCTCTATTGCTGACAGCTAGCTAAGTGAGGGAGAGGATTAAAATGGGATAGAGCAAGGGCCAGATAGGAAGCAAAAACAAGTTGGAGTTTAAAAGACGGGGGAGCGATACCCCGGACTTGTCTGCGTTTGACTCGGCTTTGCAAGCGATCAGCGGTGAGTTCTGGGGTGAAGGTGTTTTTCTCGCTAGCAGTCAGAAGCTTCTTCGTGGCCTTGGTGTTAGTTGGTGCTTTGGTTTCGTTAAGTTGTTTTGTTTTGTTTGGTCGCCTCGGTTTGTCTTATAAATATTTACATGTTTATGTAGGATCATTTGTAATCTTTATATTAATATAAAGTTGATTATGAGTTTATGTACTAGTACATAGTTTAGATAAAAACAAGAGCATGCAAGAGTATGGGCTGCACATGGCCTGTATGTGTATGTCTGAACGTGGGTGCGCGCACGGACATAGACATAGCCGTGGGCATGACTGGTCATACGGTCGGGTATATGGACACGGGTGTGCACTCACGCACGAACACGCATAAACACAAACAAAGTTATTGTTATTATCATTATTATTATTATCATTATCATTATCATTATCATTATCATTATCATTATCACTATCATTATCACTATCACTATCACTATCACTATCATTATCATTATCACTATCACTATCATTATCATTATCATTATCATTATCATTATCATTATCACTATCACTATCACTATCACTATCACTATCACTATCATTATCATTATCATTATCATTATTAATATTATTATTATTATTATTATTATTATTATTACATGTTTGTGCATGGCCTGTGTGTGTATGCTTGAGCGTGGGCACGGTCGCAGGCATAGACATAGTCATGGGCATGACTTGGTTATATGGACGGGTATGAGTATGCGCGCGGGTGTCCACGTATATACGCAGATATGGAGATGCACAAACTAAAGCGTAATTATATATATATATATATATATATATATATATATATATATATATATATATATATATATTGTAATATACCTGTTGTCTCCCAAAGCTGTCATGCAAATCGAATTGCATGGCAGATCGTAGCGGCTCCTACGGTTTATGAGACTACCTCTCGGTTGTGAGTTAGCGCCGAGTTGGGCGAGTCCTGTGATTTTCTTCTTTCTTTTGTCATACCTGGTGTCTCCCCGAGTTGTCATGCAAACCACGTTGCATGGTAGATCGCAGTGGCTCCTGCAGCATATGAGACTCAGCCTCTCGGTTGTGAATCAGCGCCGAGTTGGGCGAATCCTTCTTTTTTTGTTTCGTCTTTTTTCTCTATTGTTTCTCTATTCTTTTCTTTTTGTTTCTTCTTTTTTTCTCTATTGTTGTCAGACCAGTTGTTTATATACCCTTCATAATGACGTCATAGCATATAGGTTTCTCAATAAAAGAGTACAAATGGCGGGGTAAATTATTTCAAACATTTAATATAAAAAATATAGAATGAACATCCACTACCATCTTTTGATAAAGTTACTGAGTAAAATGAGTAAAATAATTTCTTCCGAGAGAAGATAATGATCAGATGCCCATTAAAAGTTATAATACAAAATGATGTATATATAATACAAATAATTTAAACGACCAATAACACTTGAGCAAGAACTATATACCAGCGAGATCCCTCCCTCCTTCCCTCCCTCCCTCCCTCCCTTCCTCTCTCCCTCTCTCCCTCCCTCTCTCCCGCTTTCCCTCCCTCCCCCTTCCCCTCTCTCTCACACACTCTCCCCTCAACGTTATCAAGATAATATCCATTACTATAATAATAACAACATTATAAAGATGATGATAAAAAAAAAATAACGGGTTAAGAATACCATAGCATTTTGTAATAGAGGTAGAGTACCTCCTACCTCCAACGAAAGCACGAAAGCACAGAATTTCAGTCACACTTGGCGGCGAGAAGAAGGAACAGGTTTCAATCACGAATTTCTTTCTGCTGAAGAGATAATGGCTTAGACGTATTGTGTGTACTATTCATTATAATATCATTCATTATCATTATAATAATCGTCATTATCATAATCATTATTATGATTATCATTATCATTATCATCATTATCATTATTAATACCATTTTCATTATTATCATTATTACAATAATCATCATTATCATTAGCTGTAATATTATTGTTATTATCATTATCATCATCACTGTCATTATAATCATTACCATTATTACTATTTTTATCATTATCATCATTATAATCATGTCATGATTCTCATTAACATGATGATCATTATTCTATCATCATTACTACCATTATTAATATTACAGTTATTATTATCATCTTTATCATTATCATTATCATTATTTTCATTATCACTATCATTTTCATTATCATTTTCATCTATCATTATCATTATCAGTGTTGTTGTTGTTATTATCGTTATCATTTTTTATATCATATTTATTAGTATCGTTGCTGTCATTATTATCATTATCATTATCATTACCACTTTCATCATCATAATTTTTATTATAATCATCATTATCATTATCATTATCATTATGAATGTACTCTTTATCATTATCAGCATTAATGTTATCATCATAATAATTATTACTGTTATTGAACAACATTATTGTTATAATCATTATCATTATCATTATTATGATCATTGTTTCCATTATTATTATGATCATTGTTATTGTTCTTGTTAATATCACTATAACCATCCTTATAAGCATCATCATCATTATCATTACTTCTATCATTATCATTACTATTCGCATTACTATTACCATCTTCATTATTGCTCTTATGATTATAATCATCATAATCAAGTATTATCATTATTACCCTCATTTCATCATCATTATGATTATCATGATAATCATCTTTATCATCACTACTATCATTATCAGTAATGTTATTGTTCTGCCATAAACATGATCATTACTATTATCATTATTATCATTATTCTCATCATTATCATTACTGTTATCACTGTTGTTATCACTTTATTATCATTAGAAATAATCATTATTATCATTATTATTGTTATTATTAATATCATTATTATTATCATTATCATTATCTTTATTATTATTATTATTATTATTAGCATTAGCATTGTTATTATTATTACTATTATTATTATCATTATTATTATTACCATCATTATTATTATTGTTATTATCATTATTATCATGATTATTATCATCATCACCATAATCATTCTCATTATTATTATTACAATTATTACTACTTGTTGTTATCAATATAACCATTGTTTTCATTGGTGTTAGTAGTAGTATCATTATCATCATGATTATTGTTAATACTACTATTATTACTTTCATCACTCTTGTTGTTATTGTTATTATGATTATTATTTTCATTATTATGAACATTGTCGTTGTCATTATCATCATTACCATTATGAATTGTTTTTATCATTATTATCATTATTATTACTATTATTATTATTATCATCATTATTATTATCATTATCATTATCATTATTATCATTACTTTTATTATCATTGTTATTATCATTATTATTATATTCATTATCTTACTATTATTATCATTATTATCATTATTATTACTTTTATCATTATTATTATAAGGATTATTGTTATTATCACATCATTATTATTATCATCATTATCATTATCATTATGTTAATAATAATTATTAATGTCATAATTTTGTTGTTATTACTCATTATTATCATTATCATTATTGGTATCATGATTACTACCATAATTCTATTATCATAATAATAATGATTGTTATTATTTTTATTACTATCCTCGTTTTTATTATTATTATCATCATAATCACTATCATCATTATCATTATCATTATCATAATTTCTATCATTATCATTATCGTTATCACCAGAATCATTATCATCATTAACAATTTTACTAGAATCATTATTATTACCACTGATATTGCTGTTATCATTATTACGGTTTAGCATTGTCATCATGATTATCATCATTATCATTGTCGTTGTTTTGGTGCTGTTTCTCTTATGATGATATTTATCATTGTCATTTCTAATTTTAATTTTACTGTTGTTACTCTTGTTTGATGTTTACGATTATTGTTATTGTCATTGTGGTTATTTTCAATGGCATTAATGATCATTATAATTATCATAATTATTATCATAACCATCCTTGTTACTATTAGTACTGCCATTAACATTATTAATATCATTATTATAGTTATTGTAATTATTGTCATTTCCATTATTATGATCATTATCAATACTATCATAATTAATATTATTATTTATGCCATTATCCATATCTTTATTATTCTTGTTATGAATCCTGGGGGACGAGTAGCAAACCTTCACGTGGTGTCCTCTGTCAATCTTTCGAAAGATAAAGACCAATTGCTACAATACGCACCAAACGTCAAATGTGGGTGGTAAAAGGATCGACCCTCGGCCCCAAAGATGAGTGGACTTCGATTCTTCAAATGTGAAGGGATATCTAACAAAGGCCAGAAATTCTAGCGTACCATTATATGAATATTTATACTACAAATACCTGTATCGTACCTCCTCAAATATCCGGTCCAAACAATTATATCTATACAAGTCAAGTTCGCAGCAGTCATATATCTATACGGCAGATCCATCGTCATCAAGAAGTGTGATCATCTCTGATGATGGAATTGAAATCTTAAAATTGAGGGCAACCTGAACATCATCTCGGTCTATCTAGCCACACCGACGCCCTTCTCGGCTTCATGTAATATCAAATTCCAAGAGAAAGCCCATCTAGTTCTCTAACAGCTTTAACTCCCATAATACGGCTGGCTGGGGGAATAGTCATAGTAACAGTGATGGTGAGGCTGTAGAGGAGTGGGCTTTAACCAATGACTTGACTCTCATGTACAGTGCCAAGGACAAACCGTCATTTAACAGTGCTCGGTGAAGAGGAGTTATAACTGACTTAGTGCACTTGCTACATCTAGGCACTACAATAACTTTGAAAGAGTTATAGGCCAACCAGTGCCCAAATCTCAACATAGGCCTATCCTTGTCAATGTTAGACCGATTACTCAGACCAACACAACGAACAACAGGCCTAGATTCAACTTCCGCAAAGTGAGAACAGGTCTTTTCTCTACAGACCTTGATAGTGAATTGGGTAATTTAAGATGTACCTGATGCATACAGAAAACTTTTCAGTCTCTTGTCTGGAAGGTCTCACACAGAAAACCTGCTCTCGGGGATGTAGGAAAGAATACATTGCTGGTCTGTCAGACGACAGTAAAGCCACCGTGTTTGATGGCAGTATAAGACCGCATACAGACAGACCGATTTCCGAACATTCCTTCATCTGAGTGAAACTCTGCTAGCTCTCATTGGCGAGGAAAGAAAGGCACGCTGGCGTGAGATCATAACTAATATCGACATAGCTGTAATAGCAAACAAGCTTGGGCAACTATCCGAAAGCTCGATAGCGAAAAGAGGTCGACTAAAGAGAGTGGCGCTAACTAAATAAATGCGCCCTGATTGGTTCTGAACGGCAAGCCGCTGAACAGGAGAAACATATAGAGAATATCAAAGGAGGAAATGGATCGAGTGATGAATAGCTCTGAAGATTCATTTGTTCCTACTACATCAGGCACTTAAGTGGCTTTAAGCACTAAAACCGGAAGCAGAAGGCCTTGGATTGGATGGTATTACTGCTGAGGTGCTCTTC
>BOPN01004367.1:27500-35000 GCA_017312705.2 Penaeus japonicus | reverse complement strand
TAGATATCTTATCCTATCTTAAACTGATGACTCAGCACAAACACTGAAGCTTACGATGGAAAAAATAGATTTCTTTACATATTAGTATTTTCTTGAAAATTAAAGCTGACGTACTTTGTTAATATGGGAATATGAATACAATTAAGCCTTGTCCAAAGCAGCTTTCACAAACAGACCTACCTATCCTGTCTAGAATAGAACAGCTTTTGCTAAGTACATGTACAAAATCTCAAAATAATAGAAGCATTTTTATGTCAGATCTTAGTACCTATCATAAAAAAAATACTGAAGTTTAATGGACCAGAGGCAGATAAAGCCTATCATAATGTAAACATACCATCATCATTATAGTAACATAAACACCAATCTTCCAAAATCTAAAACAATTTCATGATATCTTCACATGTCATTATTCATTACTAATGACACCATGATGAAATATAATTGCATCATATAAAATATTAAATGTCAAAGGGTAACAGATCCATCAAGACATTTTCACAAACACAAAATCACATTCCTGGACAAGGCCTAATGCATCCTCATTTACCTTAAACCTCTGCTGAAATGCCCAAAGTTTTCAACCTGGAATGAAAACAGTCTCATGCCTTCAAAGCTTCCTGAAGTGTCAGTGCTCAAGCAACTAAGGCTTACATGGGGGGAGCTTATGATTAAAAAGAAATGCAAACAAGCACTACAATATCTATATTTGCAGAAGGAACAAAATAAAAAAGCAGTACCTCTGTGAAAGTACAGTAGATACATAAAAAGAAAACATTAAAATTGGCCAACTGTGGTATGTCATGTAAAATAATGGAACTCATAATAATGAGTGTAAAAATCACTAATACATGCAACACTGCTAAATAAGTTGTCTAACAATAGGAATTTTGTAATATTACTTGATAAAATAAAACAATTAACTCCAAACGATTAGGATTCTGGTACTATTTACTTTCAATTATTTTAATTAATATCAAGAAAAACAAACTTCATATCAACATACAACTATCAACATGAATATTGAATCTGAAGCAGCACATAGATGTATACTTGGGAAGGTGTCACAACCACAGGGTAAAAATGTACAAAATACTGCATCATCTGACATTTTTTTAAGACATACTTAGAAGCTTAAAAGTATATTATTGATAATTACAATACCATTTCAGAAGATTTCACTGGAATATACTTAACATATACATAGAATACTGAAGGTTGAGTTTGGAACTTTGGAACTTACAACTAATGCCTTCTTAAAGCTGACTGGAAACATTACTAGCATGGAAACTTCAGCTTCATACATGATTAAACTGTATATAAAAAAAAATGAGTAACCACACACTATTCACAGGTGGAATTTTGAATTTCTGATCATTAAGAACCCAGTAAAAATTTTCTAGCCATACATTATCCATTCATAAACAGCCTGACATTCCTTTGCAAGTAACCTGTAAAACCCTTCATGCAAGCATAAAATAACTGTATCACGTCTTTAACTGGAATGCTACAGTTTCAGCCAGTAGAAAAAAAAATCTCTCCTCTATTTGCAACAAGAACATTTACATTTACAAAATATCAAACACTTATAAAACATTTAGATCTGTATTTGAATGATGCCTTCCATTTACACATAGGGATATCACATTATCAATGCTGTCATTGACATCTGGATCAGGAATAGAACAAAATTTGTATTTGAAGCCAGTCCAAGAAAAATATGAGCCATTTGTGAAATACCCTGTCTAGTGAGAAATGGACCACAGGCCAGAAGAGAAGAGCCCTTCCAAATAATAAGAAAACACACCCCTACAAAAGTGCACCAGTTTTATATGTCTGCTGGATATGATTTCTTAGTAAATATATATTTACAATGCAGCAGAGAATCTTTGATAAAGCTATGAGGAGCACGTCATTTGGCTGAGAGTAAGAACACTTTGTATAGCTTTGAACAGTAATTCCACTCATCTGCAACATTGAACTATATCTTTAAAAGGAAACTAAATGTTTTTTTCTCCAAATGCTGTAAAATATTTGTCAGTACTGTAATAATATCTATTATGAATTTAAATACACAAAATATATAATTCGTGAAATCTTCATTATTGCTTACTATGTTCATTTAACTAAAAATTGTAAAACATCTGAAGTGAGAAGAGCATATTCTTTATGTCTTCCTTAAGAGTCACTTAGATCAACTTGATTACATTGAATGTTTGATCAAAAGGAGAGTAAATAAACTAACATTTATTATAATGCATCTACTGTAAGAACTAAATAGAGAATTCCCTTAATTACACTGAATAAACTTTCATATTAATATACATTTATGAAAAATTGGCTTCCTTTGTCCTGAAATTCATGAAAAATCAGACAGAAGCTCCTCAGTCAAGACTACTATCATCTTAAAAGACAGCATATTCAGGGGACCTTCCTTACATCCCAAGTCAGAAACAAGAAAACCCTATATAACAGCTAACCAACCAAGTTGCCAGATTGAATCATTAAAGCTGTACGATGTCCACAGTCACGTCTGTGTATACAGCGTGGCTATCACTCTCTTGGGTTGAATGTATAGCATATTGTAATGTACTTGTATATCTTTCTTATCCTACCCAAAGAGTAAGTTATAAAGGTCAAAAAGTGAAAGACTTACATTGGTCATTGGACATGAGCTTAAGTTCTACAATCATTGTATATTTTTAGGTTTAGCTGCCAATAACAAGGACTTGAAAATTTACAAGTGAGAACCTCCCTAATTCTAGTGCTATTTAGCTGATTTATAAAGTACACCCTGAAGCATATTCAAATATGCCAGGTGTTGGGGCTCTGCACTATATAACCCACATGCTTTGAACATGGGAAAAATTGTGCACCATAGTGAAATATCCAACTTAAATTTGAAAAATAAAAATGCAAAGATCTTCTTAACCCATCCACGACGGGGGAATTCTAGCCTTGAATGTCCCAATGCCGGGGCATTCGAATTATTAGGCCTAAATCAATTGAATGGCTGGCACAATACTGTGCCGCCCGGCCACTGGGCTTTTGGATGCGCGGCACAGTACTGTACCACCCGTCCAGTGTGGGTTAATGATTTTCATTTGCCAATTCTGACTAAAAACAGAATACTTTACTATCATCAGGAATTCATCATCTCTACTAATGACCATACCATATGAAAGATTTGATTTTTATAACAGGATGGAAGTACAAGCAACTAGTACAGCAGCCTAATATTCTTTTGTCCACACATACCATGAACTAGATCTAAAATATGTGATATAAAAATTTAAAACGCAACAGCTGAAGGTAACTTTCACAGACTCCCAGCTTTGTGGACACAATTATGAGTCTTCTGAGCATAGAGTGAGGAAGTAGGTGGCAGTAAACATACAGTCTGCTTTATAAACATCACCAGAGAAACATATATCTGATGAAGAAAGTACATTACTGTAAATGAGCTTCTTTGAATACTGAAGCCTTCATCAATGGTCCCTTATACAGCAGCATCAAATGAAAATATATCCTATTCCACCTGTTCTTGGAAGTAACCAAAGCAGAGCCCACAGCAAAATGTCCCTCTTGATATTTGATGTTATGAAACATTCAAGTCATACTGGCATCCAGTAAATAAATGTACAAATTTGCTCTTAGGGTTATAGAACATAGAGAGATTGAGAAAATTACTCACAAATTACTGCAGCTAATAATAATAATGGAGATGATGATAATAATAATGTCTAAAAAGACAAACCCTATGAAAGTGTAGCACCTTTTAAAATCCTAATCCTAACAAGTAATTATACTGGGCAGTTGAATACACAGTATTTTTAAAATGTTAGTGATTATCCAAACCTACACTTAATTATAGTTCTTGTAACCCCACCCCCAAAAAAAGGAATTTTTAAAAAGCACCTGAAATCTTTGTTGATAACACAAGATAATATTCCCAATAGCCAAGAGAAAAAAAATCAAAGTGACAACTTTAAAATGCTCAGTAAATTCACAGAGGAAGACTCTGACTAATCTGACCAGATGAGCACTAGGAGGTTATAACACTGTCCACTGTCATGCTACTAATGTAATTCCTAGAGCTTCTTTACCTTTGCTACCTTGATAATTACAGTAATCCATTTGGTTAAACTGCAAATCCTATTAACCTGTTTGTCTGGGGGTGTTATATCTATCTATGGCAGTGCAGTTAATATCTAAACTACGAAAGTGCTGCAAACATGTGTGCTTTACTAAAAAAAAAAAAAAAAAAAAAACATTAAAAAAGTATCAAGAATGTTAAGATCTCTTTTTCATTTATGCACAAGCTCCTAAAGACCTATGATGGACAGTTTCTCTTGTTGACCGAAGACTAACTGATCTTGCTCCTAAACTACTAGTCATGCTGATTGTAAACTTTGATAGTATATAAGTACTATTTTTATTGGCTGATATCAGTTGTATTGATTATCTTTAGACTATGGTCTTCAATTCTTCTCTAATATGAGAGCCATTTCATAATTTTATCATCTACTTTATTTCAGTAAACGTGTTATCAATTTAACAATATACTGTGAAAAAGAAGTTTATTGTAAAAACAGAT
Source organism: Penaeus japonicus (assembly GCA_017312705.2). Taxonomy (NCBI): domain Eukaryota; kingdom Metazoa; phylum Arthropoda; class Malacostraca; order Decapoda; family Penaeidae; genus Penaeus; species Penaeus japonicus. Next base: position 30,403 of record BOPN01004367.1, on the reverse strand, counting down.
ATATTGATTTAGTGTTTAATAATGATTATAGCAGACTATTCGCATTCTATTCTGAAGAACACTAGACTAATGAAAAGAACAAATAAATCTAGTTTCCTATTCATCTTATCCTGAAAGGAGCAGGTACATCTTTTAACATGAATCACCTGTTTCCTTGCAATACCAAAAAGATCTACTATTACTTTATATTAATAGCCTTGCCAAATTATATCCTCCTATTATAAATGTCACAAATGCCATAACATCAAACATTAACAAAGCTTCATTGCAACACAATACTTTTTACTTCTGTTTAGAATGATGGGAAAACATACTTAATCTCGAGCATTCAACAACTGTTCATGAAGGTATATGTATTCTTCCACTGCTATAGTTCATGCCTTTTGCACTGAAGCCATAATGAACCTGTAAACTCACCATGCAGTTTTTTTTATGCTTCCAATGCTATTCCTCAATTGGTATCTTCCATTCCAATTTAACTCCAACAAAATGCTTTACAACTAACTTGCCTTTAACAGATGGTTCATATAGCACTGACTTTGGTACGTATTCACAAATCCTTTATGATGAGCAGATGACTAATACATAATAGCCATTTCCTGCGACTTGCAAAAGCAACTGATGAAGTCCTGATTTATATTTTCACTCTCTTTATTTCATCTTACATTTAATTCTCAACATTTTTCTTTTTCTTTTAAATAGAAAATATTTAAGGCTTTCCCATGATCAAACCAATTCCCACCTTAGGTAAATGCAGCCACCTTAAAGATTATTTTCTGAGTGCAACCTTCACCACAGCAGTGTCTCCTCAAATCTCTACCCTGTGTCACCTGGCTATTACCAAACTCCTCGATTTCATTTTTCTATTTAAAAAAAAACAAAAAAACTGATAACCAAAAAAAAAGACATAATCAAAACCACCACATCTATAGTCCATGACAAATCCCACTATCATATAGTGCACACAGAATAGGAGATGTCATAATTAAAAACAATAATGATAAAAAAAAAAAACATTTGATTTTGAAATGGCTTTTCATGGAGTAAGAGCCATTGCATGGGACACCAGAGCCAATTACTCCTTGAGAGTGAGATTGTCTGTGTGGAAGTGAGCACTTTCAAAGATAAGCGTCGGATTTGGAGAGGGGAAAAATGCCAGAATCCATTATCCAGTTTTCCTTGTACTAAAATTTTCTCGATGCATTTAGTATTTATATACAAAACCAATTTCAAAATCAATCTGTTCAAAGTAATGGATTTTCACAATAGAAGTAAGAAATTCCCTTATCCCCTTTCCATGAGTCGACAAACACCTTGGTCTTTTGGAACAAAATGTCCCGGGTTATCTTACAAACTGCAATTTTCATATTCAGAAAAGGAGGAGGGTTTAATATCACAAAGTTACACTAATATCTAAGTTTTATACTACCTGCTATTATCACGTTAACCCTTCAAAGTTCAGTCAATGCTCAATACTTCTTTTGACATCTTGACATCCTTAGAAATCAAATTATAACAGCTTGACAATCTCATAGTATTCCTAAGTTTCTTATTTAATAATTTCAATGTGTATTTCAGCATACTCTTGCTTAATTTGATATTTTGTTACAGGCTCGACAGTGATGCCAAGAAGATGTGTATTAGAAGTTAAATCCTAATCACTAGAGCCATTAATGAACTTTGAACAGTTTAATAATGTAAAAATACTTATCTGCCAAAGTAACTCCTACAGTGTAAAATACTACAGAAATGGACACTAAATGTAAGCATGGCTTGTTTACCGGACCTTTCATATATAATTCCTGATAAGTACTTTCAGGAGATTTTCAATGCTTCTTCAGAAATAAGGTATGAATCATTTAAATACTGACTCTTAAGATCACACTTTACAACTTTCAACTATCTCTTGAGAAAAACACTGGTTTCATTTTCTTTTTACATTCTTGACAGTAATCAATCAAATTTAATTTCTATATCTTCTAGTCACAAGAATTATCAAAATAAAAAACATATATAAATCAGCATAGATTAATGAACTCAACACTGAGAATACCAAAGTCAAAATGTAAATGCATTTCTTACTGCATTTCTTACTATAGTGCTTTTCAACATGGGTTTAAAACTGGCAACAACTATTTTCTAAGAATAAAGACAGAGTGAACACTGCAAGAATTTATCCTAGAGCATTGCCTCTGGAAAATCTTACAGGAGCATTCTGTGTCATTTTTATATCTAACATAATGTTGTCTTTAAATACAGTTTGGAGTGTTAAATATAGTTGGACCACACGAGTATCCCATTATTTGTTTACTGGCATCCTGTTAATAATTTGTTGGTTTGGAAAGGGGATCTTGTTTCATATCACAGCTCTCTAAATATAAATCTATAAAAATAAAAATAATAATAATAATAATGAAATCAAATGTAATCTGCATCTCATTTTGAGATCTGGATCATTATAAGACTACAACAAAATTCCTTCTTTATCTTCAATATATTCACAATAAAAATCACTGGTGGTATTGCACTGAGACTGTCCTTCAGTTATACTACTATATTCTATTCATCATAAAATAATCTTTTCAACATTTGATGGAACAGAATATTAAATGCAAAAAACACACATCATCATAAAGCCTCTTTCCAAATGCATATAACACTTCAAAAATAAAAATATCAAATATTGCAAAGACACACTTTCTGAATCATAACCAAAATATCTCTACCATTTGGTGTTTTATGTAGCTTTCCATCCAAGTGCCTAGTAGTATCCATCAATGGAAGTGGATCTAGACGCCTGTATAGGAAAACCTGGGTCAGTGAGTGTTCTTGACGACTACAACACATGCCCCAGCACGTCCTGTGGGCAGCGGAGCCATCTGGGGGAAAATAACACACATTCA
>BOPN01004367.1:17500-20000 GCA_017312705.2 Penaeus japonicus | reverse complement strand
TGTTTCTAGGCACATAAATACCAACAAAATTTTCATGGTCCCTATATGGTATACAGATTCAAGGTATGTAGCATGTACTTATGAAAGAAGTTTGGTAAAAAAGGGGCTAAAGGATGTTTTAACCTCCTTCAAGGTAACTAATACAAAATAAGAACCATATAAAAATTACAATCAAATTCATCTTAATGTTACCTAAGCCATGCCTATGGGTGGACATAGGAGACAGCTGAGTCCAGATGTTCGTGGTGAGGTCATACTCAACCGTGTTCAGGGTCTTGAAGCCATCCCTTCCTCCGACAACATGCAACTTCCCATCCAGAACAGCCACTCCAAACTGCAACCTCACACTGCCGTCATAGTTCCCACGGTGTTTAGCCTTATTTGTTGGTAAAGGTTGTATCTCTCAATGCCTGTAGAACCCTATTCCAGGGATATAAAGGTTGCTGTGTATACTAAACATTATGTTTTCTAACTACAGTTTCTGGTTTCAGAGTTGAGAATTCACGATACAAACAGAGATATAGTTCTGGATAAAGGTCTGACCCACCACCAAGCAAGCTATATTACAGCCAACTGTTCATCTACCTTTATATCAGTCAATCATCAAACAGATTCAATGAGAACCTACTAGATGTCTACAAACATTGGCCCTAATCATCTGCAAGTAATATCACTCAATTTCAATATGTAGTCTGAGTAATAAGCACAAATAAGATCTATCATTAATTTTATATTCATTCCAGTTTAAATTTTGTGCACTGTAACAGCCATTTTTAATATTTGATGCCACACTTCTTTTTTTCTTTATAGGATTATGCAGTTGATTTTTTTATGGCAAGTAAAGACATTAATCCTATACTGTAAGTTTACCTAAAATACAATACATCTCAAGTCAGATATCCTCATAATCAAGTATGATATCTACCTTAAAATTGCAATTCAGAAATAGAGACATAAAATTCATTGTTGAAAGGTTTGCCACACTCCATTATCAGCCTTTACCCTAAGCTTAGTAGGATGGATTCACTGGTTAAATTTACAATGTACTACATAAACCTATGCTTCACATTCCAAAGATTATCTAGTCTGATTAATCAATCTCTTACATCAATGAATATATACAATATATAAATTTTTTTTTAACTACATATAAAGTACACTATCCAGCCATGAGACAAGGATTTTATAAGTATATTCATGAAAGACAGCTGCAGAAAGAAATCATAAAGCAAGTAAGACATAATTTTCAAGGAATGAAAGTAAAGCCAAAGAATCACCCTAAGAGATAGCATGTCTAAGAAAGCATTAAAATCGAGGCAATACCTGCTTCCTATACGACTTGCTTCTTAACCTGAGGTACATAAACAGTGGCAGTGGATTACAAAATAGCCAACCAGGCAAAAAAAAATTGTAAACTAAAAATAAACTTAACCTTACTTCCTCTCCACCCACCCTTATTGGAGTCCATGCCCCCAATAACATAAAGGTCCCCAACGGTGGATTTCCGTGGCTTGGTGCGGGGCGACTGGAGCGTGGATCTTCTTTCAGGCAACAGGTGGTATTTGAGGGCTTCCACAATCAGGTCTTGGCATTCACGGTCTTCTTTAAAAAGCAAATTGGTCTCTATGTGGTCTGCCAGGAACTGAGGAGACACATATTGTCTGTTATACTATCATGTGTAAGTTTTGTTAATCTGAGATTTTAAGGACAAAATGAGAATTAGATAACATGCAGAAAAGTTGATTAGCCTGTTACATCACACTTTAGAAGAGATTACTCAAAGATCTGAAGCATAAAAATATACATTATAATGGTAGAACATTACTATGAGCTGAGATCATGTTAAAAAAGTGTCTCCCTCTTATTCAAAGATTAAGTTACCTTATTGTGGATTTGTTATCATTCAAATAATTCTGTGGATAAAATCTCAAGTAGACTACATGCTTGTCAACATAGCTTATATACAAAATTAAGAGCAAATTAAGAGCCAAAGATAGAGGGAACTAGTGTTAATGAAGGTGACATACTTAGTCTTCACTCCCTACCAAAACAGACAAAAAAATTACAAATGTTTAAGTATCTAAGAAAAGTAATTTACATACCATTCTTACAAAGCCATATCAACACATAAGCCGTGATTCACATGCAAACACACTATTTTGAAAAGAAATAAAAACATATAACTGCACTTTACACTTAAATAATCAAAAGTTTTCCTACCTGAGGTGAGAGAAGCGGCAACTTTACGAGCCCCAGAAGACGGGCCATGTCTTTTGATCGGTTCTCTAAGTCGTACTTCAGCCAAGTCACAAGTGCCTAAAAGCAAACATATGTCCCTTAATAATTATCATCATCAACAGTTTTTCAATATCTAATATTTCTTGATTGAATTTCTCTCCTTCAGTAATCTTGCCAATTAAATGTTAAACAAAAACATTAAATTTGAATCAACTGGATGACTATCATAGTATTTTTTTTTTCTTTTGCATGGAAAACTTTA
>BOPN01004367.1:7500-10000 GCA_017312705.2 Penaeus japonicus | reverse complement strand
ACAGAAAAAAATAATAACTTGATAAGAATATAACCTCCCTATCTTCACACTGCAGGAACTCTTTCCATTTCAGTTTGTTTCGTAACTCCTCTTTCTCCATGCAAGCGCTTGGGCAAAACACAAGCACACTTGCGCCACAGTGATAGCGAGCGATAAAACGTCACATGTCTCAGGGGCCATTAGCACGACTGTTCATGTTACAATCAATGCTATAATACCAGCAAGTAACTCTGGATGTGCCTTCTATGTTCGGGATCTGCAGGAAAAAGACCATTTTCCTTCTGTTTACGTTTCATCATCTGTCAAATTCATGTTGCTCGTCACGCGCCGCTTTATCAATATCAATACTCAGTCTCTGTCACAACAGTTTGCTACCGGTGGCATGAGTAATCCATAAAACGTTGAAGCTTCGGCTGAACGCACGAACGAACTGGTGAACACACGAAGCACGCAAGCATCTGATCGCTCGCTCGCTCGCTCGCTCGCTCTCGGTCTGGCACTCGCTCTCTCTCTCTCGCTCTCGGTCTGGCACTCTCTCTCTCTCTCTCTCTCTCTCTCTCTCTCTCTCTCTCTCTCTCTCTCTCTCTCTCTCTCTCTCTCGTTCTTGCACACACGCGCGCGCACACACACACACACAAACGCATCCACACACACAATCACACATACACACACGCACATGTACACGCAAACACGTTGTCACACACGCCCTTTCTCACAAGCACAAACATGCTAACACGCAATCAGCCACTTGTGCACACGCGCGCGCACATGCATACATACATACATACATACATACATACATACATACATACATACATACATACATACATACATACATACATACATACATACATACACACACACACACACACACACACCTAGCAATCAACACAAACGCAAGCACGCACGCGTGTGTGCTCCCGTCTTTAGTGGACACGAGCGACCCGACGGATGGACCAGAAGATCCATCACGGCGAGACGAATCCGCCAATCAAAACACAGATTAGAGGCCGGCGTGGTATCGACTGGTCGGGGCATCTGGCGCGCTCTCCATGCGAGCCTACCCCCACCCCCCCCCCCACCCCTCAAACCACCCCCACTACCCCACCTCCAATTCTCTGGCTTGCTCTCTCTCTATACCCTGCCTGCTTGCTTGCCTGTCTTATCTACAATTGTATTGTTATTGCTCTTTGGTCGGCCCCCCCCCCCCCCCCCCTTAACCCTTCCCCTGGCCCCTGTGACCCCCTGACTCCGCCTAGCTGGGCAACGCACGCACTCGTCCGCGCAATAGACACAATAACATAAACGCATCCTTTCTTCTGCCCTTCGATAAGCTTTTACGTGTTCTTCCTTCGTTTTCCCAGCCCGTTCCTTCTTTTTTCACTCTCTGTCTTTGTCACTGTTTGTCTCTCTTACTCTCTATGTCCCTGTCCCTGTCCCTGTCCCTGTCCCTGTCCCTGTCCCTGTCCCTGTCCCTGTCCCTGCCCCTGCCCCTGCCCCTGCCCCTGCCCCTGCCCCTGCATCTGCCTCTGCCTCTTTCTTTCACTCCATGTACTACCTTCCCCTCCTCTCCACTTCTCTCTCCCTCAATATTCTTTTCCAATTTTCCTTTGTTCTCAAGCTTTCCTAAAGCTTACCTCAACCCCCTTTTTTCTTCGTCTTCATTCTTGTCTCCATCTTATCCTCCTCTTTTTTCCTGTCTTTCTTTCCCCTCTTGTCTTTATGGTCTATTTTCATTTCCTCCTTCGCCGAACTCTCTCATTTTTCCGTATTTTTTTCTTCCCTCGCACTTTCACTTTCTGTCCCCTCTGTCATACCATCAAATCTCCCCTCTGCATCTAGCTCTCCCTCGTCCTCTCCTCCGTCTCCCTCTACTCTTCCTTCGTCCTCCCATCCTCCCCTCCCCCCTTGCCATTCTTTTTCACTCTTCCCTCCGTTATTCACTCCTTGTCAGGAACGTTTCTCTCTTTTCTTCGCTGTCTTCTTCCTCCCTCAGTTTACCCCTCTCCCCTCTGTCTCTGTCTCTTTATCTCTGTCTTTGTCTGTGTCTTTCACTTATCCTCTCCCCTCACCGTTTCGTTCTCGCCCCTCTATCCTTCCGTATCCTTTCCCTTATTCCTGCCTATCCTACCCGTTTCATCTCGCAATATTGACGTTGTACGGAAAGAAGGCCCGCGCCGGGGAAGGTATTCAGAAAGCGATGGGGAGGGAGGGAGAGATAAGGGGTGAGGGTGGGAGGAGGTAGGGGGTAGGGAGGGAAGGGGATCAACCTTTGTTTACATGTGTTTAGGTTGTTCCCCCTCTCCTCTCCTCTCCTCTCCTCTCCTCTCCTCTCTCTCCTCTCCCCTCTCCCCTTGCCCTCCTCCTCTTTTCCTGCTCCCTTCTAGCTTTCCCCTCTCTCCTCCTCTTTCCCTTCCTTATCTCTCCTCTTTTTCCTTCCTTGACCTTCCGCTAAACCATGCCGTTCCTCGGAAGACTTTCTCAGTGCAGGTGAACTCTA
>BOPN01004367.1:0-2500 GCA_017312705.2 Penaeus japonicus | reverse complement strand
CAGCGCGGAATCAACACTTGCACGTAAAAAGCGTCGCGACGGAAGTTACGGGAATGGGAGAACATCATTTGGGAACATTAAACACTCTGGGTTCTTTTACGTACTCCTACTCCTCCTCTCCTGTTCTCTCCTGTTTTCCCCTTTCTTTTCTTCTCTTCTTCTCTCCTCCTCCCCCTTTTCCCTCTCATCCTTTTTCTTTTTCTTGTTTTTTTTTTCTATTCTTCCCGTTATTTTTCCTTCTCCTTCTCCTTCTCCTTCTCCTTCTCCTTCTCCTTCTCCTTCTCCTTCTCCTTCTCCTTCTCCTTCTCCTTCTCCTTCTCCTTCTCCTTCTCCTTCTCCTTCTCCTTCTCCTTCTCCTTCTCCTTCTCCTTCTCCTTCTCCTTCTCCTTCTCCTTCTCCTTCTCCTTCTCCTTCTCCTTCTCCTTCTCCTTCTCCTTCTCCTTCTCCTTCTCCTTCTCCTTCTCCTTCTCCTTCTCCTCCTCCTCCTCCTCCTCCTCCTCCTCCTCCTCCTCCTCCAGTCTCTGGCAAAATCGACAAGTCAGTGGACATCCTAAACGAGATCTCCTTCCCAGAAAATGCCTCCAGACGACGATCGCATCTCGTACAAGCAGCAAATAACCTCATTGTTCCCAGGTGTTATTTACATACAAATAACATAATCAGTGGCGCAATATAACACTTTTTATCATAATGACTTGATTCATTTTCTTCATAAATATATCACGGTGGTTTCCCATACGCTTCTTAACTAGACTTGAGATTTTCAGGATCACCGAGCAGAAATATGTAATCAACTGCAACCTACTTTCACCTTTTTAAAAACCAAGCACTTACCTTGATTCAAAATGTGCAGGTTAATGAACCTGGTCTTGTGAATACGTCGCCTTTCTTTCTTTCTATTTTCCTCTTTCTCTTTCTTTCCCACATACGCTCACGAGCACGCACACGTTCACGAGCATGCACACGCACGCACAAACGCGCACACACTTGCACACACACTTGCACACACACTTGCACACACACTTACACACACACACACACACACACACACACACAGAATGGGAGAATGAGTGTGAGAGAGAGAGAGAGAGAGAGAGAGAGAGAGAGAGAGAGAGAGAGAGAGAGAGAGAGAGAGAGAGACTCGTCAACATACCCAAAGTGCTCTGCAACAAGACGTCCCCTACGAACCCCATTCTCAAGTTCGACTGTATAAGCCAAAGTCCTTCAGCCTCAACTGTCAATACTTTCTACAAGCTGCATTCTATACACAATTTTCGACATTTGAGTCCTCTTTAAATGGGATTTGGAATTCTAATAATTGGTGAGTGAAATAAATGTTTTAGACACTAACTCTTGGGGATTCCATTCGTATTTCAATCATTTTTTTTAAAGGGATTTGGAACATTTCAAAATTTTTGGAATCTCACACACTTGGATCAACCTTGTAGTCGTTATAGTTGCTAATCAAGACGAATCAGCCTGAAGACATTCCACGAGTCTCAACTACTCAAGGTGGACAAGTTGGGAGACTACCTGCCTACTCCGGGAGGGAGAAAAACAATCCTTTATCCTACTTGCCATTGTAATAAAAACGTCTTACGATTGGAAATTAAAAATAATAATAATAATAATAATAATAATAATAATAACAATACCAGAAAGATAAAGAGCAATAACATTATCAATAAGACTTATAAGATGAAGCAGAAGAACAACAACAACAATAATTATAATCATCAATATCGTTATCGTATAAAGAATCGAGATCCCGAATAACAGTTCAAGAATGTTCATTTCTATGATGTTATTATGCAACACGGTCTCAACAAGCCGGCGGGAGATCAGACCCATCGACCACCCGCGAGAGGACGCCGATACTGAGGGGGCTTTCCGATGTAGTAAATCGCCGAAAGAATCTTTTAAAAGACCAGAATCATGGCAGTCACCCTCCCCACCCCAACCCCCACCCCCCCCCCGCCCGAATTCAAACTCTTCATTCGAACTAGTAGCACCAGGTATGCCGAGTCACTCAGTCCCTGTTGATTTTGGATTTTAGGACTCATGTCGTTCGATATTGATCAATGATAATGATAAAAGGCAATATGAGGGACGGCAAGCGGTATACATGTCAACACTGGTATGTAAGAAAATACTGGCGCCAAGGATAAAATATGACAATAGCTGGAAGTTCTCGCCTTGCCCCCAAACACAAATGATACCCTCCATAAGGATTTGTTTTCAACTTGACCTATATCTCTAAGGGAGAAAATCTTTCGGAAAAGTGTTTACATTCGTGTCAAGTTCGATAAAGTAAAAAAAAAAAAAAATGTAAATCAAGGCAGGCAGACACTTACATCCGCATTTACATATATACATAAATATACATATGCATTTACATACATTATTATATAATATATATATAAATAAATAAATAAATAAATAAATATATATATATATATATATATATATATATATATATATATATATATATATATATATA
>BOPN01004366.1:95000-97500 GCA_017312705.2 Penaeus japonicus | reverse complement strand
AGTGGAAGGAAAGACGAGGAGTGACAAGAAAAAAGGAAGAAAAAACAAAGAAGGTGAAGAAGAAGAAGAAGGAGAAGAAGAGGAACAGATGAAGAAGAAAAAGGAAAAGAAGAAAGAGAAAAGAAGACGAAGAAGGAAAAGAAGAAAAAAGCAAGAAACATTAAGGGATTGAAAGAAGTAAAAAATACCACTACGCACTTGACTACATACCCCCCCCCTTCCTCCTACCACCAACACACTATACTCACGGAAAAAAAATGAAAGAAAAATCTAAGGAAGTAGAAAAGAGAATCGTGTGTGTGTGTGGGGGGGGGGGAGTGGGGAGGGAGAGAGGTAAGGGAGAAGGGGGGGGAGTCTGTAACAAATGCATCAAGATTAAGCTGTGGTTCCACCCCGCCTCCTCCCCTCTCTTCCTCTCCCCTTCACCCCTACTCCAACCCCACCCCCCTCCCCCTACCTCCTCTTCCTTATCCCCCCCCCCCCCACACCCTTCCCCTTCCCCTCCCCCCTCCCCCCCTCCTCCTTTTCCCGGGCCTCTCTTGCCCAAGAAATTAATTCTCGTTTCTGCTTGGCCGAGCCGATGACTCAGCAAAAATAGATTCAAACTTGGTATTGCTCTCGAAGTTTGGGTCAGTATATGGCCGAAATTACGGTTATATTTCATACTTTCGTTACCGCTATTTCAGGTTTATGTTCCGGCGTTACTTGTAATGTCTATAGATAGGAATAGTAAAATGGAGAAGAGAGGAGAGGTAGTCAGAGAGAGAGAGAGAGAGTGAGTTAGAGAGATAAAGAGAGAGAGAGAGAGACAAAGAGAGAGAGAGAGAAAAAAAGATATATATGTGTATACACACACACACACTCACACGCACATACACACAAACACACACACACACACACACACACACACACACACGCACACACACACACACACACACACACACACACACACACACACACACATATATATATATACATATATATATATATATATATATATATATATATACATATATATATATATATATATATATATATATATATATATATATATATATATATATATATATATATATATACATACATATATATATATATATTATATATATATATATATATATATATATATATATATATATATATATATATATATACGTACATATATATATATATATATATATATATAGGGAGAGAGAGAGAGAGCGAGAGAGAGCGAGAGCGAGAGAGAGAGAGAGAGAGAGAGAGAGAGAGAGAGAGAGAGAGAGAGAGAGCGTATGAGTAACATGCACACACACACACACACACACACACACACACACACACACACACACTACCCCCAACCTCCCCCACACTCCTTCCCCCTCACCCCCTTACCCCACACCCCTTCTCATTCTCTCACACACACACACACAGACACAGACACACACCGAGTGACACACACCGAAGCTGACTGAAACCGTCTATCAGAAATCTCCGAAATGGAAAAGTTATCTCCTTCAGGGAATGGCACCAAGACCACTCTCTTCCTGTCGCTGATATTCAACTGCGATTCTGATCTTCGGGGATAAATTGTAGAGACGGGAAAGCATCGTCAACAAAACTTTGACGAATGGAAAAGATTTGGGCTTCGTCTTCGGGTGGATAAAGATGTGGGGATTGATAACGAAGGGAAAGAAAGAAAGGGAGATAGGAGATAGGAGATGGATGGATAGTAATGATGATGGATGATGGGTTTTTCGTTGAATTATGAAGAGGTGGAGGTATGTATGGGAGATGAATGGGCATGAGGGGAGGGGGGGGGGGGTAAGTGGAAATAGGGAGAAGTATGAATTGATGATTAAATGGAAAGAATCGACGGAGGGAAATTGATGGAAATGCATTTAAAGAACAGCGCTAATAAAGAAAAACAATTATTGATCTAAGAAAAAAAAAATAGTGCTAATTATAATCGAGGAAAATACAAGAGAATGATGATTTAATAAAATGTTGACACTGATAATAACTACAGTAAATAATAATGATAGTGATAATAATAGTAATAAAAAATATAATAATAATAATGATAATAATAAAAAATATTATAATAACGATGGAAATAATTATGATATACCAATATTTACGCAATAAGAGTATGGATATTCATAATGTTAATATCAACATAAACAACAACGACAATTGTGATTATGATAATAGCAATGACAATGATAACCAAAATCATAATGATGATAATTATAATAGTAATAATAATACTGATATTCATGCTAATAAACACATTATTAATAATTATTACCATCAGTAAGAATACATACTACAAAAGCAAACAACAAAATAATTGCTATTCAACAAAAGAAAAAAAAAAAAAAAAAAACATAAACACCAAGGCAACCTTTCTTAGCATAGAAAACGGAGTTCCTGCGGCAACTCAATCAATCATTAATTACACGCAAATTTTGAGAACGACATGCCTGGGAAACAAAGTGAAATATACAGCGAGTCAATT
>BOPN01004366.1:80000-85000 GCA_017312705.2 Penaeus japonicus | reverse complement strand
TAGTACTGATAAAGATGATAATGATAATTATTGATATAATGGCTATAATGATAGCGATTATAATGATTATATAGTAGCAACACAGATAATGATTCATAGTGAAAATAATTTCTTTAATAACTTATAATGAATGATAGGAAAGTCGGAAATGGAGGAAAGAATGATCGAAGTAAAGACATAAAGAAATAAAGAAAAAAGAGAAACGAGAAGGCAATAATACGAAGAATAAATCAAGAAAACGAAGAAAAAATGAAATAAAAAAAAATTATAGAAAACGACGAAAAAGAAAAATGATAATGATAATAATCTGGAAAAGAGAACAAAGAAGAAGAAGAAAAAGAAAAGTACAAAGAAGAAAAAGAAAAAGAGATAAAACCACCTCTCCTAAGGAAGAGCCGTAATCCTTGCAATGTTGTGCATCATCTTTACTACCGTGTTTGTTGCCCTATTATGAGATTTGTAATGGGTTGCGTAAGCTCACTCCGGGACACAATTCCGCCCTATTTTGTCCCTAGATAAGGGGAATGTGCCTGAGAGTGGAGAGGAGGAAGAGGAGGAAGAGGAGGAAGAGGAGGAAGAGGAAAAGGAGGAGGAGGAGGAGGAAGAGACAGAGAATGAAAATGAAGAAGAGGAGGGTGAAAAGGAGGAGGAGGGGGAAGAGAAGTAGAAGTTTGGGTTGGAGGAGAAGAGAATGAGGAGTAGGGGGAGGAGGGGGAGAGGAGGAGAAGTTTGGATTGAAGGACGAAGAAGAGTAGAATAAAGGGGAAGAGGAGGGGAAAAAAGGAAAAAGGTTGAGGAGGATAAGAAGGAGGAGGATGTGAGGGATAAGTAGGTAGATATGGAAGATGATGATGATGAAGAGGAGGAGGAAGAGTATTTAAAGGATGAGGACAAGGGCATGGAAATGGAGTAAGAGGAGAAGATAGAAGAGACAGAGGATGAGGAAGGGGAAGAGGATAAGAGCCTGAGGCTGGAGGAGGAGGGGGAGGGGGAAGAGGAGAAAGGCCTGAGGCTGGAGGAAGAGATGAAGGAGGAGGAGGGGGAAGAAGAGAAGCTTGGATTGGTGGAGGAAGAGGAAGAACTAGAAAGAGACGAAGAATAAAATAGGTAGACGAGGAGGTCGACGAAAAGAGGAAGATAAGAAGGAGGTAGATAAGGAAAAAGAAGAGGTGGAGGAACGGCAAGTGGTGATAGGAGGAAGGAGATGAAGGAGAGGTGGAGAACAGGAGAAGGAAAGGGTGAAGGGGGGTGGGGGAAGAGAAGGATGAAAGTGAGTAAAAGGAGAAGGAAATAAGTAAGCATATTGCGTCAGAGATAAACAAATAATACAAAAATTGATAAGAATTTGGAGAGACATATAATTGAATGAATCACAATCAAGCAAATAACAAAGAAATTTATAAGAATTTAGATAGAAATATGAATGAATGAATTACAATTGAAAATTAACAAGGAACATATCATGAAACACATAAACAAAATCACTCAAACCAAAGCAAATACAATAATAAACAGATACGAGAACACTCACAAGCACACACACACAGAAAAAAAGACAAACCCAAAAATATAAAGCACCCACAAGCTCACAACAACACCCTCACACACGCAAAACTAGACTATAACAAACACACCCAACCACGAATTAACAGATACGATAACACCCAGATACAATAACAACACAGAGACCAGACGCTGATAACACCCACACACTCAAAAACATGAACAATACCCAACAGAGAAGAACAAAGCACTGAACGGTCAACCAGAAATACATTCAATTTAATTAGACCCTTTGTCAACCTCTATAACACACAACCAGCGCAACAGAAAAGGAAAAAAGGCATTAGGAATTCATTAAAGAATTTCTAAATGTTTACGTTTCATTCATACAAAGGTTTTGCCCGGGATATATCTATATGTTTATGTGTATTTTGTATATGATATATATATATCTAGCCGATTGGGAACGTATGTGGTTGTGTATATATTCATTCTGTATGACTGTTTGCTTGCCTTTTGTCTGCGGCTTTTTTTTCTTTTTTTTCTGAGTCTCTCTCTCTCTTTCTCTCTCTCTCTCTCTCTCTCTCTCTCTCTCTCTCTCTCTCTCTCTCTCTCTCTCTCTCTCTCTATCTATCTCTCTCACTCACTCCTTTTCTCCCTTCCTCTTCCATTACCTCTCTTATTCATATTCTTCGGCTTTCTCTCTCTCTATCTCTCTATCTCCTCCATCTTTCTCTCTCCTGTTCATTTATCTATTTCCATCTCTCTCTCTCTCTCTCCCTCTCTCATCCCCCTCTCTCCTCATCTTTCCCCCTCCCCCCCTCTCTCTCTCCTCTCCTTCCTCTTCCCCTCCCACCTCCCTTCTTTCACCCCTTTCCCTCCCTCATCCCCCTAACCTTCCCCTCCCTCATCCCCCTAACCCTCCCTTCCCTCACCCCTTCACCCTCCCCTCCCTCACCCCCTAACCCTCTCCCTCCCTCACCCCCCTAACCCTCCTTTCCCTCACCCCCACCCCCTCACCCCCTCACCCTCTCCTCCCTCCTCCACCCCTTCCTAATCCCCGAAATGAGAAATCATGAACAAGCGATAATTTTCCCGCGTTTTCTGACCATCGCGTCTCGCAGAGTTCGCTCGCAAGTTTCTCTCCGTATCCGAACACGGGAAACATTATACGGCCGGATATTTGCCTCTCTTTTATCCGTACTCCGGTATAAATCCGTCGGCGGTATATCCGAAGTTGTGCGTGTACTGTATCCGGATTCTTTCTCTCTTCCGCTCTTCTCTTCTGTGTGTGTGTGTGTGTGTGCGTATTTGTGTGTGTGTGTGTATGTATGTGTGTGTGTGTGTGTGTGTGTGTGTCTCATTCTCTCTCTCGTCTTCATTTTTAAAAATTTTGTTTCCGCTATGATTCCTTGTCTTGTTCGATGGTTTTCACTGTCGTGTTATTTTCCAATTATTTTGGTTATGTTTCGCTTTTTTTCATCTTTCTTGATCTGTATCTCCTTCTCCTAATGCCCCCCCCCTAACCTACATGTCTTTCACTTTACTTACCCCCCTCCCCCCTCCCCCTAATGACCCTTCCCCCCACAACAACAATTATGCTACCTTCTGCCTGTCTTTAATAACCATCTATCTTTCTTTCTATTTATTTATCTGTCTGTTTGTCTGCCTGCCTATCTATCCGTATCTCTCTCTCTGTCTATCTACTTGTCTATCTATCTATCTATCTATAAGCATATAAGTAACACTAATATTTATGATAAAAACAATAAATAAAAACGCCATCCAGCAGAGTTACTGGAGATCGGTTGCAAAAAGGATCCATGAGACATATTCATTTTTTCCGGATACGTTCTAGCACTAAGCGGAAATGATTGCGAATATTCTGTTGGCCTTTATCTTTGCATATCTATTCGTGTAATTGTTACTTATCTATCTATCTTATATCTAGTTACATGACATATGTTGATTAGCTTCTTTGTTTTTTCCTTTTGTTCTGTTGATTTTGTAATAATGATACTCCTACTATTACTACTAATGATGATATCAATAATAATGATAACAAAAATGATAGCAATGATAAAAATTAAAATGAAATAACGATAACGGTAATAATAACTGTTATCACTACTATATTAACAGTATAGTAGTAATTCTAGTAATAGTAGCAGTAGTAATAATAGTCATAATGATAATAACAATGATAATAACAATAATATAATGGTGATAGTAGGAGTAGTGATATCGGCAATAATAACGATGATGATAATGATAGTAAAGATAATCATAACGATTATGACAATGATGATAATGATGAAGATAATAACAATCGCCTTAACAATAACAGTAATGAGGATAACAAAGACATCAATCATTATCAACAACAAAATCCTAAAGACACCAAGACCAAAAAAAAAAAAAAAAAAAAAAAAAAAAAAAAAAAAAAAAAAGAATAAAAGTCCATTTCTCAAGTGACATCTTAACGACCGAAGCAAGACAGATTTACTTCAGGCAAGACAAGAAAGACAAAACAAGCGACTAGATCTGTCTTGTGGATTGCCTTGGATGTTTGAAAAATACCTTTGGCTCATCTTCTCTTTTTTTCTTCTTCTTCTTCTTACTCTTCGTCTTTTGGGTGATTTTTTTATTCTTTGATATTCTATGATTTATTGATATGTTCTAGTTTTTAATTGATTTTTTTTTTCCTTTTATTTGTACATATTTTTTTTTCTTCCTCGATGTTTCTTCTTTAGATTTTTTTATCTGTCCGTCTTCTCTCTCTCTCTCTCTCTCTTTCTCTCTCTATCTACCCATCATTTCTTTCAACCCCTTTTCATTCTCTCTCTTTCCTTCCCTTTAACGAAACTTCTCTTCCTCTTTTTCTCTCTCCACCCCCGACACTATATTATCTTTAGTCTCTTTCTCCTTCGTTTATTGGCGCTCCCCTCCCCCTCCCCCTCCCCCTAACCCTTCCCCACCTACCTCTCCTCTACCCTTCCGAAGACTCTCTCGCTCTCTCATTCTCTCTTTCCCTCTTATTTTTTTTATCGCAAATTATGAGGTTTTCTCTTTACATTGCTGCCCGTCTATTGCAGTGTGTTCCCACCTTTTCGCCCGGAGAGATCGTTAAGGAAACTGTACGTTAGTTTAAATGGCGCTGTGCTACACAAACGTTTTTTTTTTTTTTTCTTCCTCTTAATATTATACAAACGTATCTCTATTACATTTTTCCTATTTCTCCCTCGCTTTCTTCTCTCTGTCTCTCTCTCTCTCTCTTTCTCTCTCTCTCTCTCTCTCTCTCTCTCTCTCTATCTATCTACCTATGTACCTTTCTCATTCACCTCTATTAACACCTTTATCATCTCTCAAAGCCAATCTTGAATATTCCTCCCAACTGGATGGCGTCTGGGAGTGAGAAATGAATCTTTGGGTCAATATTTAAGATGTATATATTCAAAGGCACAAAATGGGTGTAATAGACATTTGGTGAAACAATC
>BOPN01004366.1:62500-65000 GCA_017312705.2 Penaeus japonicus | reverse complement strand
GAAAGACAGAGACAAAGAGAGATAAAGAGAGATAGAGAGAGAGAGGGAGAAAGAGAAAGACAGAGATAAATAGAGAAAGAAAAAATCATCTGAAAAAAGATAGATAATCAAACAGATCTCTTTAGTAAGTAGTAGCACGAGAAACATCCAAGGAAACATATTTTGAAGAAAATGTTTATATTACTTAACTCTCCCGGACCTCACACGCAACCTCAACCAACCCCCAAGCCCAGCCCCCTCCCACCGAAAATGAAAAGATTTTGAAAAAAAAATATGTTGACAGGTGCCTTAAGAGCCCCTAAGGATACAAGGACTCTCTCTCTCGTCTAACTCCTTCTGGCCCTCGCCTTGCAGTGAGACATTCCTCCTATTCGCTCCTCCTCCTCCTCCTCCTCCCTCCTCCTTCCTCCTCCTTCTCCTCCAACTCTTCCATATTTGCTTTCTATCTTTTTGTTGTTGTTGTTGTTGTTGTTTCACTCTTTTTTTTTCTCTCTCTCTCTCACTCTCGCTTTCTCTTTAGCTCTCTCCTACTCTCTTTATCGCCCTCTCCCGCTCTCTCTCTGTCTCTCTCTCTCTCTCTCTCTCTCTCTCTCTCTCTCTCTCTCTCTCTCTCGATCTCATTATCGCTTTCTCTCTCTCTTTTTTTTTCTATTTCCCTCTCTTTCTTTATCTTTCCCTGTCTCTCCTTCTCTCACACACACTCGCGCTCTCTTTTCCTATGTCTCTCTTTGTCTCATTCTTTCTTTTTCTCTCTTTCTCTTCCCATTTCTCTCTCACTTGAATCATCAGACAAACACAGCTTAAAGAGATAATTACTTTTCTTCTGATACTCCTCTCTTTTTTATATGTTTTATATATCATAATTATTACTTCATGCCGTTAGTCTTCACAACAGCATTTTGTTTCTCTTTCCTTTGGTTTGAGTTTTTTCTTCTCCTACTTCTTATTATTTTTCTTCTTGTCTATATTCTCTACTTTTATCCTCTTTTTCATCTTTCTTTCATTTCTACTCTTCCCTTTCAATCCCATCCTGTCCCCTTTTTCTCTTCTGCATCCTTATCCTCAATTCTCTTTCCCCTCCTTTTTATTTTCATCTCTTCCACCTCCCTCTCTTCTTTTTCTTTGTCTAATTCATCTTTGTTCTCTTCTCTCTTCTTCCTCCTCCGATAAATATATGGCAACTCTAACCTGCATCACATTTGCATTTCCCTTCTTTCTCCTTTTCCTTTCACATTCTCCATTTTCTTCTCCTCTTCTTCTTTATAACTACTTCCTCTCTCTTCTTCCTGCCTCTCCTACTCTTCCTCTTTGCTCTTCACTCATTCATCCTCCCCTATCAATTTCTTCCTCTTATTATTTCCTCATCCACCTTTCTTCTCTGCTTCGACCTCCCCTCCCTTCCTTTCTCTCCTTCCTCTTCCTTCTCCTCCTTCTCTTTTCTCTCTTTCCTCATTCTCCTCTTCCTCTTCCTCCCCCCTCTCCCATTCCTCCCCACTAATGGTCTGGCAACTCTAGCTTTGCATTAACATGGTTCACGAGCTCGGCAATAAGGGTGAAATGTTCACTTAGGGTTGTGTAAACGGTCTGGAGGAAGAGGAGGAGGAGGAGGAGTAGGGGAGGAGGAGGAGGAGGAGGAGGAGGAGGAGGAGGAGGAGGAGGAGGAGGAGGAGGAGGAGGAGGAGGAGGAGGAGGAGGAGGAGGAGGAGGAGGAGGAGGAGGAGGAGGAGGAGGAGGAGGAGGAGGAGGAGGAGGAGGAGGAGGAGGAGGAGGAGGAGGAGAAGGAGGAGGAGGAGGAGGATGAGGAGGAGGAGGAGGAGGAAAGAGAAGGGGGAGAGAGGGAAAGAAGAGGGAGAGGAGGAGAAAAGAGAAGACGTGGTGGCGGAGGAGGAAATAGGAAAATAGAAAATAGAAAAAAAATAAGTAAGAGTGCAGGAAAGAGGATGGGTGTTATAGGCATGAATCATCCATGATTATCTTCAAAGTCTCGAATGGATGGGTGTGTGCGTGTGACGGCTGGGAGTGGAGGTGGGGGGGGTGCAACAATGAGACATTTGCTGTTCCTTTCTCTCATCCTCTGACCTTTCTTTTCTTTTTTCCCTCAGCCTTGCTATATTTCCTTCTTTCTCAATCTCTCTCTCTCTCTCTCTCTCTCTCTCTCTCTCTCTCTCTCTCTCTCACTCTCTCTCACTCTTCCCTTTCTCTCTCTCGATTTCATTTCTAATTCCTCCCTCTCCCCCCCTCCCCTCCCCTCTCCCGTCTCATTCCCCCTGCCCACACATCCTCCTCCTCTGAAAATTACATCTTCACTTTCACCTGCTCTGATCACTTACTGCCTCCTCATTATCCTCATATGTGCCAGAGTGACAAACTGGCACTGGCCTCTTAATTTGGCACTGAGGGGGACGGGGGGGAAAGAGGGGAAGGGGCAAGGGGGAGAGGGGAGAGGAGAGAGAGAGGGGTTAAAGAGAGGGGGAGGGAGAGGGAAAAGGAGAGAGGAGGA
>BOPN01004366.1:25000-27500 GCA_017312705.2 Penaeus japonicus | reverse complement strand
TGTGAGAAGAGAAAGAGAAAGAGAAAAAAAGAAAAGAAGTAAAGGGGAGAACGAAGGTGGAAAGTACAAATAGATGATGAAAGGTGAACAGATGTAAAGAAAGAGTGAGTGAATGAGTGAGAGACAGAGAGAGAGAGAGAGAGGAAGCGAATGAGTGTGTGGGGGATGTAAGTGGCGAATGGAGGGAGAGGGGGTGGGGGGTTTGCGTAATGTATGAACAGTTAATAGATCCAAAAATATAAATATACCATTTGTATTCCTCTGTGTTGAATATTCATGACGTGAGTGCTGATTCCCTGGGCTAGGGGAGAGTACGCACGCACGCACGCACGCACACGAGGAAGGAGGGAATAAGGGATAGTAGAGAGACGAAAAAAAGACAGGACGAAGAGGAAAAGCACGTGATGTTTGATGAATGGAAAAGATGGGGAGAGATATAAAGATGGAGAGAGAGACATGCAGAGGCAGAGACAAACAAACATGCAGATATAGAAACAGAGAGAGAGAGAGAGAGAGAGGGAGAGAGAGAGAGAGAGAGATAGAGAAAGACAGATAGACAAACAGACAAAGAAAGAAAGAGATAAAGCAGAAAAATAAAGATCAGAGAGAGAGAGAAAGAAACAGAAGCAGAAAGAGAATGAGAGAGAGAGAGAGAGAGGCAAACAGACAGACAGACAGACTGATAGAGAATTAGAGAAACGGATTGAGAGAAAGACAGATTGAGACAGAGAAAGAGAGAGAAAGAGAGAGAGAGAGAGAGAGAGAGAGAGAGAGAGAGAGAGAGAGAGAGAGAGAGAGAGAGAGAGAGAGAGAAAGAGAAAACCCGATAGAGAAACAGAGTGAAAAAAAAGAGAAAGTAAGTAAGGAAGACTCGGAGAAGAACATAAGTGGAAAAACGAAAAGGGAAAGAGATACTCAATCATTTAAGTAAAAGCAAGAAGGGAAAGAAACGATAAGAAGAAGAAGAAAGAGGGGAAGGAAGAGGGGAAGCAGGAGTATAAAGCAGGTAATGAATTCCCAGAAGTGGGAGATAAACCAATGAGGGAAAATGTAAGGAAAACGGACAGATAACCAAGGAAGAAAATAGGAAAACAAAGAAAGAAAACCGGAATGAAGACAAAAGAAAATCAAAATTATACGAAATAAGCAAAAGCAAAAAAGATAGACCGAGAAAAAAGAAAAATCAAAATAATATGAAACAGACAAGCAAGATAGAGACAAGAAAAAAAAGATAAAAGGAAATGAAGAAAGAAAGAGGAAAATAGAAAATACACCGCAAGAAAATGCTGTAAACAGAAACATAAAACTAGACTCTTGACCTTTTGAAAATACTCAGCGAGAACATGGACTGAAGAGAGAGAGAGAGAGAGAGAGAGAGAGAGAGAGAGAGAGAGAGAGAGAGAGAGAGAGAGAGAGAGAGAGAGAGAGAGAGAGAGAGAGAGAGAGAGAAGAGAGAGAAGAGAGAGAGGCTATAGAAAGAAAGAGAGATAGATAGATAAGGTGAAATAGAGGGCTAAAGAGAGGAAAACAAAAAGAGAGAGGGGACGGGGGGAGGGGTTATAAAGAGAAAGAGAAAGAAAGGGGGAATAGGGAAGAGGGGTCTGTAGAGAAAAAAGAGAGAAATAGGGAAGTGGGGACAGAGAGAAAGGGAAGGAAGATGAACAGACAGACAAACACTGAATAAGAGAAAGAAAGAACAAAAATCACACTTAGCAAAGAATGAGAGTGAGAGAGAGAAAAAAACCCTACACGTATACACATAAAACGGAAACAAAAACGAGTATACAGAATCAAAAAAAGAAAGAAAGAGAAACAAAAATCACCCCCCCCCCCCAAAAAAAAAAAAAAAAAAAAAAAAAAAAGCGATGTGAAATTGGACGAGAGTGAAGTAGCGGGATGATTGAATAAGCGATATTTATTCCGAAAAGATGACTCTGGATTGAATACGCAAACAGTAAAATCACGTCAGAGTTGGAGATAATTAAGAGGCGAAGGGAGAGAAGGGAGGAGTGAGGGGAAAGGAAAGGGGGGGGGGGTAGAAGAAGAGGAGAGAGAGAGAGAGAAAGGAGTGGATAGTGAAGAGGAGGGAGAGGTGAAAGAAGGGAAGAGAAGATTGAGTGGGGGGTGGGGGTGGGGGAGCTAGAGAAGGAGGAGAGGGAGAGAGGGTTGGAAAGAGAGGAGGATGGTATGGAGAAGGAAGAAGAGGAGAATGGAGGGAAGAGAGGTGTGAGGGAGAGGGGGGGGGAGGAATGGAAGAGGAAGGAGTGGAAGGGAGAGGAGAGGTATGGAGAGGAAGAGAGGAGTGAAGGGTAGATGAGGGAGATGGAAAAAGAGAGAATGAAAAGAGGTAGCAGAGAGGAAAAACGAAAAGTAGTAGAAGAAATTAAACAGGTGGAGAATGTGAAAAAAGGAATTAGAAGAAAAGCGTTACGTGAAGGAAATGGTGAACGATAAGGAAGAAAAAAAGGCAAAGAAGGGTAACGATGATAATAGGAAAAGG
>BOPN01004366.1:2500-5000 GCA_017312705.2 Penaeus japonicus | reverse complement strand
CAATGATAATGATAATGATGATAAACGTAATGCTAATGATTATAATCATAATGACAATGATAATGATACCGATAATACTAATAACAACACATAACAATAGCAGTAATGATAGTGATGTTGATAATAACGATGATAATGATAATATTGATAATGATAATGATAATAATAATGATTATGATAATAATGATGATGATGATAATAATGATGATGTTAATAACAAAGATGATAATCATGAAAACAATAACAACAATGATAATGATATTATAAAAAAAAGATATTGGTAATAACGGTAGTAATGATAATGAACAATTATATAAATCAAGATGATAGTAATGTTAATGATGATAATGTTAGTAATGATCCGATATTACAATAAGGATGATACCAATGATAAAATTATTACAATGATAATGATAACAACAATAATGATCAATACCAACAAAAAAAAACTATCATAAAAAAACATGATGATAGTAATATTGATATTAATGATAACAATACTTATCATTACCATAATGAAAATCATAATCATAAAAGTAATAATAATGATGGTAATAATGATAATAGATAATAATGATAATGATCATCAAAAACGATAATGATGATAGTGGTAATAAAACTGACAATGATAAAAACAGTAATAGTAAGGATAATAATGATAATAATAATGAATAATAATGATAATGATAAGTGTTGATAATAGTAATGATCATAATGATAACAATGATAACGGTAATAACAATAATGATAATAATGATAATAACAATATCAACAATGACAGTAATAGTAATAGCAGTACTGCTAACAATTTAATAGTAGTACTGATAATGATAAAAGTAATAACAATGATAATAATAATCATATGGATGACCCTACCACTTATGTATTGTCTATAACAAAAATAGTCATTAATATAACAGACGCCGAAATAATGAGAAATGAGACAATGAGAAAAACAACGATTATGATAAACATGAGAGCATTATGATTATGATGATGATACCAGTTATAATGCTAATAAGAATGTGAGAGTGAAATTATGAAAATGATATTGATTATTAAAAAAAAAAAAAAAAAAATGTTACAAAAAAAAAAAAAATGTATTTTAACTGCAATAATGTTACGGAATACAAATACGATTATATTGCAAATAACAATAATATTATTGATGGTAATGATTACCTTCATAATGACAGAGATAGCAAGACTTATATAAATCTTCATCATTATCGACAAAAGCATTAATTTCTTGTTAGTAAGCGTAGAAATTATTTTTTTTTTCTTGATTACTTTTGTAGCTTTTACAAATGCAATGTAAACTAATTCATGAATGATATAAGGGAAATTAAATTAAAAAATAAAGAGATCATAAAACTATAATACTGAAAAGAAAACTGAGCAAATGGAAGAAAGCTAACAGCAAGATCAATAAAAACGACTATATCAGTGTTAATATAATTGTAAAAAAATAAATAAAACATAATCTATATTTTCACTTTAGGTGCATATCTAAATCATTACCCTTTGCTGAAGGCTGGCGCTGGTAGGGCAGATGGCCCGGGGTGGGTGGGGGAAGTTATGGCACGAGAAGAAAGGAAGGGAGAAGCGAAGACTCGATAAGAAAGCGGGAGGAATGGTGTTGATAGACACAGGAGAGAGAGTGAGGTAGAGGGGAGGGACTGGATGAAAGGGGAAGAAGATTAAGAGGAAAGGGGAAGAAAGGAGGGAAGGGAGGGAATGGAGGGGAGGGAGGGGAGGGAGGGGTGTGGAAGGTGAGAGCGAAGAGAGCGAGAGGAGAGCGAGAGGCAAGAGAGGCGAGAGAGAGAGAGAGAGAGAGAGAGAGAGAGAGAGAGAGAGAAGAAGAAGAGAGAAGAGAGAGGAGGAGGAGAGTGGTGGTGGTGAGTGAGTGAGTGAGAGAGAGACATAGAATAGGAATGGGTAGTAAAGAGGGAGGAAAAAAAAGTAGCGAAGGGGTAGAAGGCATAGTCGAAAGGAATGGAGTACACATGGACAAAATTTCGGGGAGATAAACAGAATGAAGGTGAATTTTTCGATTCGAGGTAAGGAGAAAAGAGGGGATTGGGAAAATGGGGAGGAGAGTGGGGAGGGGAAGGGGAGGGGGAAGTGGGGGAGGGGGGGAAGCAGGTGCATCTATGAAAGGAAGGAGAGGACGATTGGGAGGAATGAGGCTACTAGATGAGAAGGGGAGATAGGAGAGCGGAGGGAAATGACCACGAGATGGATTATGGGTCGAGGGGTAGGGGAAAGGAAGGAGGGGGGTAGAGGAGAATGAGGAGGGGGAAAGGGGTAGGGGAGGAGGGAGAGAGGAAAAGATAAGAGAGAACGAGAGAGAGAAGAGAGAGAGAGAGAGAGAGAGAGAGAGAGAGAGAGAGAGAGAGAGAGAGA
Organism: Penaeus japonicus; assembly: GCA_017312705.2. Taxonomy (NCBI): domain Eukaryota; kingdom Metazoa; phylum Arthropoda; class Malacostraca; order Decapoda; family Penaeidae; genus Penaeus; species Penaeus japonicus. The sequence goes on along the minus strand of BOPN01004366.1, from coordinate 2,594 downwards.
AAACATTCCTCTCCTAATCCGACGTCACCCTGATCTACACCCTCCCCCCCCCATCCATATCTTCCTTTATTGTGTTCCCCAGCCCTCTCTGCCC
>BOPN01004365.1:105635-108135 GCA_017312705.2 Penaeus japonicus | reverse complement strand
CGTTCGTAATATAACCGATCCCTGTCATTACTACCAGTATAACCATCAATATTATCATTACTGTCATTATCACTGCTATTATTATATCACCCTTATCTTTATCACCATTATCATTAGCATTAGCATTAGTATCATCATCATTATTATTATTATTATTATTATTATTATTATTATTACTATTATTATTATCATTATTATTATTATTATTATTATTATTATTATTATTATTATTATTATTATTACTCTTACTATTATTACTATTACTATTATTATCATTATGATTATTGTTATTCCTATCATCATCATTATTGGTATCATCATTAACAGAAGGAGCATCATCATCATCATCATCCTCATTGTCACGATCATTATCTTCGTCATCACTATTATCATTATTATTATCCCTATTATTATTCTGATATTATTACCACTATAATTAACATCAATAATACTATTATCATATGTATTATCTTCATCATCCACAAAGCTCTGTCTTCTTAACAGTCTGCCATTGCAAAGAATCCTAACAATCCGCTTGCAGTGATCTAGTATTTGCAATCCGTTTTTCTTCTGCTTCATCTCCCTTTTCATTTTCTTCTCTTCTTCCTCATTCCAGTTTTTCCTTTTTTCTTCTCTTCTTTCTTTTTGTTCTTCAACGCTTTCTTCGTTTTATTCCTTCATCATCTTTTTTCTTCTTCTTTTTCTTCTCTTTCTCCTTCTTCTTCCTCTTGTGTTCCGTCATCTTCTTCCTCTTATTATCATTATCATCATCATTGTCGTTGTTATTATTATTATTATTATTATTATTATTCAGCTTTTTCTTCTTCTTCCCTTTCTTCTTCTTTTTCTCTTTCTTCTTCTTCTTCTATAATTATCTTCTCTTTCTCCTCTTTTTATTTTGCTTCTTCTTCTCTTTTTCCTTATCCTTCCTCTTCGTCTCCTTCTTCTTCCTCTACTTATTCCTCCTCTTCCTCCTCTTCTTCTTTTTCTTCTTCTTCTTCTGCCTCCTCTTCCTCTTCCTCCTCCTCCTCCTCCTCCTCCAACTCCTCCTCCTCCGCCTCCTCCTGCTCCTCTTTTCTCCTTCTCCATCCTCTTCTTCACTTCCTCCCTCTCCTTCTTCTCCTCCTCCTCCTCCTCCCTCTCCTTTTCTTTCATCTACCTCTTCTTCTCTTTCATCTACCTCTTCTTCTCCTCCTCCCACTCCTTCTCTTTCATCTACCTCTTCTTCTCTTCCTCCTTCTCCTTCTCCTTCGCCTTCTCCTTCTTCTTCTCTTTCTTCTTCTTTTAAATTCCTAAAGTCATAGATTCACAGAGAGTTACCAATAACTATGACAATTCAGTACAGGCAAATGCAAACATATATTTCTATAACCATATGTTCATGCAAATGTATATTCATGCATATGTTTGCAAGCGCGTGTGGGTTTTGTATCACCGTCAATAAATGAATGAATGAATAAATTAATAGATAGAGAAATGAGCACATAGATATATTTTATTCTTATATATGTTTACAAAAACTCGTGTGCATGTGACCGTGCATGATTCATAGCTCATGATTTTTCCTCTTATGCATGTTCGGTTGTAGATTGTTAGTCTCATTCAGTCATCTCCTTAAGTCTAATATTATTTATTATTTATCATTTATTATTCAGTGTTATATCTTTATTCATTCATTCATTGGTGTCTCTCTCGAGTCATTCATTAAGCGTTATATTTTATTTCTTTATTTATTCTTATTTGTTATTCTCTTCATTCCTCCATTTATTGTTATACACTTCCTTTCTTTCATTCATTATCATTTAATTTAATCCAGTTATTGTTTCGTCATTCATTTTCCTTCATTCTTTTATTCATCTTACTGTCATTTCCATTTCATTCCTTTCTCGCTATCAAACTTCATCCATTCATTCATCGTCATTTCCTTTTATCCATTTCTTATTTCGTCATTCACTATCATTCCTCTCTGTATATTCCTCCTCATTCACTCATCATTATTCTTTCATTATGATTTCGTACCTCATTCTCTTGGGTACATTAATGCGTGTGTGTGATTTCGAGCGTGTGGGAGGTGGCATCCGTAGTAACAGGACGTTCAGTATTATACAAATGTTTTTCATAAAGTCCATTCACTAAAGTCCATTCACTAAAGTCCATTCACTAAAGTCCATTCACTAAAGTCCATTCACTAAAGTCCATTCACTAAAGTCCATTCACTAAAGTCCATTCACTAAAGTCCATTCACTAAAGTCCATTCACTAAAGTCCATTCACTATGCCTGAATGCCCTGAATTGCATTCCATGACAACGAAAAAGAAAAACGTGAGAAATATAAAGAAGAGAAGGGGGAGAGGATAAAAAATAAATCAGGGAGAGAGAAAGAGAAAGTGAGAGAGAGAGAGAAAGAGAGAGAGTGAGAGAGAGAGAGAGAGAGAGAAGAGAGAGAAGAGAGAGAGAGAGAGAGAGAGAGAGAGAAAGAAAGAGAGAAAGAGAGAGAGAG
>BOPN01004365.1:85000-91042 GCA_017312705.2 Penaeus japonicus | reverse complement strand
TATACGAACACATGAATATCGAGTCAGCACATATTTCCGGTGCGCTGTGTTGCCGTTTGCAGTGGCGCGTGCATCTCCCTTCCTCGGAACGAAGTGCACTGTTAGCAAGCGAGCCGTGCATGACGATTCGCTCATGGGTGAAGTTACCAGGGGATTCATGAGCAGCGGGAAACAATTGCCATGAAATATGTCGTGCCTCTAAATGCCATGAGATGCGTTCCGCTTGATAGACAGCTCCTCTTTGGTGTGGATCACGGATAGATAGATATGTGTGTGTGTGTGTGTGTATATATATGTTTATATATATATATGAATATATATACATAAATGCATATATGATACATATATATATACATATATATATGTTTGTTTATCTATTTACACATATACATATATATATGTGTGTGTGTTTGTTTGTCCGTGTGTGTATGTTTGTGCATGTGTGTGTGTGCATGAGTGTTTGTGTGTATACGAAATATATGCATTAATACATATATATACATATATATGTATATATATACATATATATGTATATATATATACATACATATGTATATATATACATATATATACATATATATGTATGTATGTATGTATTTGCATATATGTTCCTCTTCCTTTTCGGTTTCCTTGCGGTCCCTCTCTTCTGTTCGGTTTTTCCCGGGTGTTACCACATCCTCCATCGCCGTTGTCCCGTCCCACACTGCCCGGCTCATTCTACACTAGGCTGTTGAATTTATCGTTTCATTTTAGAATTGCCTTTACTGTTTCTCAAAGGAACATGATTTTGTGGGTCTTATTATTCACTTGAATGCTAAAGGCCCTTGCTGCGCCTGTGCAAACTTAGATGATTCCTCAGATGGAGTAGTTGCTTTGGGCAATTACTTTGGCTAAAAGACACAACCAATTGCATGATGTGGATAGGTTGGGATGTTTGTTCTTACGATACAAAACATCCAAATCATGTTCAAACTATTGTATAAAAAGTGTAATAAATACAATATCTCCAATATTTTCGAGAAGGGAAAATCAACATGGGTGGTCATCCACACATTTATTTCATTCTGATGACAATTATCGATTCTACGATGGCATTGATATTAAGATAGCCAATATCTATAAATATTTACATACACACACATATATGTGTGTGTATATATACGTATATATATATACATATACAGTACACTGTATATGTATATCATATATATAATATATACATATCATATGCATATATATATATATATATATGGATATTATATATATATATATATATGTATACATATATATATATATAATATATATACTTATAATATATACATATATATACATACATATATATATATATATATATATATATATATATATATATATATATATATATATATATATATATAATTTATGTACATCAGCAAAAACATCCATCACTACAGTATCCACATCCCATATCTTTAGCGTTTACACAAGTGTGTATCGTGCAGAGAAGCCCTTCGACCTCTTCCTTCCGCCGGCGAAGGCAACGTTCACTCGATTCCCGTCCGAGGTTACGCTGGCTGAGCGCTCGGCAGCACAGAAAAGCGAGCTGTTCTCGGGGAAGTACTTGGCTGAGCCGGACTTATCCACCGCGATGTAGGAATTGAAACAATTTTGGTCTCGCATGCTTATCGTTGTAAATTCCAATTGAATTTTCTTTCCTTCGGGAGCCTGAAAAATACAGAACAAATAATAACAACAAGAGGAAAATCTTCTTGAAAGTATTACAACACCAAAAGAATTTGAAACAAAAGCCTAAACATGTCGGTTGGGTATAGATTACTTACCACAATCCACCACTCGCACACTGCATTCCGTGGGTATTTCTTAGGGTATCTTGGGCTCCTGATAATGCCTGATGCATTATCCTCTGTGAGTTCGATGACGCGATGGCAATTTGTCTGTCGCCATGTGATGCCTATATCAAATCCAACATTTGTTTTCCAGGCATCAGTGACAAAGTTGACATTTAGGTTCATGTTCGGTACCACAATGGAGCCTTTTCTATTTCCACAAAGCCTGGGAAAGAAAGGGGCAAGGAAAATGAGTTACCCTATACTGCAAAATTAGGGTATAAAACCTAAAATCTAGTTCGTTCGTAGTATGTTGCTTATCCTGTGACTTTACTTCATAATCATTTCTGTTCATAACAGATAATTCTTAATTTACCCATCTCTTTACCATAAAAGACTTCTAATGCTAATCATCATATTGGCTTAAAGAGTAAATTATGTAAGTAGTTTACATGGTTATTGTCAGAGTAAATATTAGCCTCGTTTAGGCAGTGAGGTCTTACTTCACAGTCCTGTTGTAGGGAATCTGAATTCCAACAAAGTCGACGCACTTCCCTTTTTTCTTCCCCTGCAGTTGGAAGGTGTTGAGTGCGAAGGTACTCGTATACGGCGAGGCCTGGAAGAAGCCATATAAATTGGTGAATTTGGATCACAAACCAAAAATACCTAAAGTCGATGTTGCCATGATATATGAAGTAAAGAAACGAAATCAAAGGATTTTCAAATTCTTACTGAGCTTCCTTTAAGTCCACACTGGAAATTGTTGAGGTAATTTTCAGAACCGAAGTTGGGTGAGGGCAAGACCTCCTTGGTGGCAGAGACTAGCGAACAGCGCCGGAAGGTGGTGGGTGATGGTGTGCTGCAGATTGGTGCCTTGTATGTTGTGGAGGCTATGTGGTTTAGTGCACATGTTGTTGGAGAGTTGAGATTGGTGTGCACAATGGCCGTCGCGTGCTGCAACCAGGGAGAGCGTCCACAAAGACATGCAGACAATGGGACCATCCATGGACTTATCGCCAACCTGGGGATGAGCTCATTTGACAGCGAGGTGAACGTGGTCCCTGGGGCGATGTCGGTCCCGCAATAACTGTAGACAGAAGTATCATGAAACTAGAGATCCTCTGGACAGTGTAATCATGTAGAAGATCAGCATCCTGATCAGAAATATAATAAATCCTCAATGGAAATGGAAAAAAGGTATTCAGCTCAAATTACTAATCGAAGAGAACTAACAGATTGCCGTCAAAGCGGTTGCTGATCCGGATCTCCAGCTTGTCCCAATTATATGAACAGGGTGGCAGCGTGAAGGCGCTGAAGGTGACTCTGGGCACCTTGCACTCAGGCGCCACTATCCATTTGGCGCAATTCAGTCCTTTATCAGCAGGAAAAATACTCGAATCAGCAGGAAAAATACTCGTGGCAATGAAAAACATATATATATATATATATATATATATATATATATGCAAACATACAATACATTTACATCCATCTATATTGTCTGTCATTGAGGATTCGAAGGCATTGGTGAGTTGAATACTTGTGATGACACACAATACATACCATAAGGATAGTTGTTTGGGTAGTTGGGTGAGGTGACTGTGGTAGGGCTTGTGATCTTGACACTGCAGTCACCGCGTTGCGAAGCTAAAAGAAAAAAAATAGTTCATTAAAGAAAGGAATTCTATGTAAATGTGAGTGTTTCAATATAGTTATCTTATATTCTTACCAAAATAATCTTGCTCAAGTGTTTCACATGAGGACCCGGATGTTCCCGCCGGACACATGCCAACTACTGAGTCAAAATTGGCCCCGTTCTTGCAAGGGTCGCTGCTAACCCCACACTTTGTCATCCACTTGCCTGTAAAATCAATCAAAACGAGAAACGAACATTAAAGATTCTGACCCTTTGCTAACCTGTCACAGTGAAGCAGCACAATGAAAGCCGAAGAAGGGACACTGACCGATGCAGCCGTACATGAGGTTGGCAAGGTGCTTGTCCCGGTGCGAGAGGCCGGCGCGGCGTCCGATCAGCTCCTGGTTGCGCGGGTCCACCGTGGCGATGGTCAGGTGGCCGTTCTTCGAGAATCCCTGCGGGTTTTTCAGCCATTAGTTCAAATAATCTAACTAGATCGAAGGAGGAACTATATCATGCAGAAAAAGACCAAATTCAACAAGAGTTTGTGGATGTGTGTAGATGACTTACAAATCCACTGTAATGCATGTCACTTGTATAATCATATGCGATGCCTTTGCTGTCCACACGGGAGTCCGTTTGCTTAGCGAAGTTGCCTTCTCGCCCGTCCCAGATGTTCTCCTCGTTGATATGAACATGGGAGTCGCGGTCGGGTCGGGACTGCTCGTGGTAGAAGCCCATGGCGTGGCCGATCTCGTGGGCGACGACACCGAGCTGGGAAGGAAAGGCAACAATGCCAATCACATAAGACTGACTCATAGTGGTAATCTCTTTCTTAATGCCATATCCACATGCACGAATGAAACAATGTTGCACTATGAGGCACATGGACTCACGGAAGTGCAACCGTTGCCGAATGAAATGTCTTGCCCGGTAGTAAAGCTTGCAATATAGCCAATGTACGACCAACAGCCTGTCAGTTTTTGGAACTTGATGTGAGGTTGGTTGACGTTGGTGGTCAGCTCGAACCTGATGCAGGTGTGCTGCTCCCAGTGCGCAATGCCGGCCTTCACCGCCTCTTGGTCCACTTCGCCTGGAATTGGATGCTCGTTTTGTATTGCTTCGAACATGGTATTGTTCTTAGTTATACAAAACAAAATTCATGCATGAAGAACAGTCAGTCTGACCAACTCTCTTTCTCTCCCTCTCCCTCTGTATCTCCCTCTCCCTCTCCCTCTCCCTCTCATTCTTTCCCTTCAACCCTCTCATTCTTTCTCTCTCGACTGACCGTCGGCGAATCGGTAAGGCACCCGAGGGAAGCCGTCTCCGGCCTCCGGCCAGCGGTAGCTCTCGGAAGCCAGGCCCTTCCTTAGCACCATGGCCCTCTTCTGCGCCTCCGTCAGCAGTATGTCCTTATCGAAGAGCTCGCCGGCCTCCACTCGTTCCGGGTTGGTCTCCTCGAAGGGCTTTGGCTGTGGATACAGGGGCGTGAGTATCGTCTTTGTTTTGTGCTTCTAAAATGTATAAGCTTGCCCTTTCGAACACATCTGACAAGAATAAATATTCACGTAGCTTTTACTTTACGAAGACAGATTCACTCAGGATAATATTCGAGGCTCAGAAATTTCACTTACGAGAACGACAAGATCTGGTTTTTGTCCTGCGCGGTTATCCGTGAGCTGTAAAAGGAAAGTTACATTTTAGACGATCTATTAGAAAACTTTCATTCTGGATGTTTGTTTTATTCTCACGTTCAACGAATCATGTTTCTTGTTTCTTTATTTCGTTGTTTTCAATACGTTTACAAAATTATGTAAGAAAATCTGACCTTCGTTGATAACTAATATAATCCAGGTATAACATTTTAACCAAATGCACATTTTCGGAATTCGAAATATTGTACTCACAATAAAATGAGGTTCAGTGCCATCCTGACGCCCTTCCTGAAGATCGAAAAAAAATTATATTAAAAAGTTGCACCTTGAAAGTATTACGAACACTTTCCTAGTATTTCGCAATTCATAGCAAACATACAAGAGGTGAAATCTGACCCTTCGCAATGACATGAAAACCGCACTTCTTAAATTCAGGAAACCCAAATCCTTCCAAAGTTAGCCTATATATATATATGTATATATGTATATATATATATATATATATATATATATATATATATATATATATATGTATGTATGTATGTATGTATATATGTATATATATGTATATATATTTGTATATTTACACACATATAGTTATACATTTATATACAAACAGATATACATATGTGTATGCATATGTAAACATATATATATATATATATATATATATATATATATATATATATACATATATGTGTGTGTGTGTGTGTGTGTGTGTCCACACATATACATATAGATATGTATGTATGTGTGTTTATGTCTGTGTGTGCACATACACACATACAGACTGATGGATGTTTCTCGGCATACGCACACTTATACATATTATTTTACTTACGTAATATATATTGTAGTCTGGAGTCGTCTCTGCATCGGCTCTCTGAAAATCATGAACGAATGAGTAACATCGATCACTTGAACC
>BOPN01004365.1:60000-70000 GCA_017312705.2 Penaeus japonicus | reverse complement strand
GCTTATCCCTGTATCAGGGGTCGCCATAGTGCGTCAACTTTCTCTGTCTTTTTCTATCTTGTGTGTCCTCCTCCGCAGCACCTACTAGCATCATATCTTCTCTGATGTTGTCCATAAAACGCCTTTTCGGTCTGCCTTTATGTCTCTTTCCTGATGGTGCCATCTGCAGCATTCTCCGGCCAACGAAGTTCCCTTCCCTTCTCTTCACGTGCCCAAACCATCTCAGTCTACACTCTCTTAACTTCTCCCCAAGCCTTCTGGTAGCTAGCATGTCCCTCACTGTCTCATTCCTTGTTCTGTTTTTTCCGTGTAAGTCCCAGAGTGAATCTCAACATTCGCATCTCTGCCACCTCCATCTTTGCCTCCTGTAACTTTGTTACTGGCACTGTCTCCATGCCATATAACATTACTGGTCTTACACACGTCCTATAGATTTTCCCCTTCGCTCCTATTGGCATGTTTCTGTCACACAAAACTCCCGTCACTTTTCTCCACCCACTCCAGCCTGCCTGTATTCTCCTTTTAACTTCAGAATTGCTAGATCCTTCACAGTCTACTGTTGAACCCATATACTTAAATTCACTCACTTTCTTGATCTCTTTCCTTTGCATTTTAACTCTGCCATCTCCTTCCTTCTCATTTACACAGAGATACTCAGTCTTCCTTCTGCTGACTTTCATGCCACGCCTCTCCAGTGCATGTCTCCACCTTTCCAGATCTTCCTCTGCTTCTTCTCTTCTTTCGCTACATAGCACAACGTCGTCTGCAAACATCATAGACCACGGCGCTTGTTTCCTAAGGCCATTAGTTAACTTATCCATGATAACAACAAACAAGAACGGGCTCAGGGCTGACCCCTGATGTAATCCAACTTCCACCTTAAACCCTTCTGTAGTACCCACTGCACTTCTCACTGCTGTCATACACTCATTATACATATCTTGCACCACCCTTACATACACTTCTGGAATCGATGACTCTCTCATGCAGTGCCACAGTTCTTCTCTTGGTACTCTAGCATATGCCTTCTCCAGGTCAATAAACACACAATCCATTTGCTTTTGTCCCTCTTTGTACTTCTCCATCAACATTCGCAGTGCAAAAATGGCATCTGTGGTACTTATCCCTGGCATAAAGCCAAACTGTTCATCACAGATTCTGTAGCAGCTCCTTAGCCTTGTGTCTATCACCCTTCCCCACAACTTCACTGTATGACTCATTAGTTTGATGCCCCGGTAGTTACTGCAATCCTGTGCATCTCCTTTGTTCTAGTAAATGGGTATCAATGTGCTCTTTCTCCACTCGTCTGGCATTCTCTCTCCTGCAAGGATTTTGTTGAATAGGGATGTTAAATATCCAACCCCTGCTTTTTCTAGGCTTATCCATGCTTCTATAGGAATGTTATCTGGTCCTAAAGCTTTGCCTATCTTCATCTTTTTCAGTGCCCTGTTTACCTCGTCCTGTGTTATTCCTGCTACCATTACTTCTGCCATCACCCCATTTTCCTCTCTCATTTCCCTGGGGTTTTCAACATTCATCAGGCCTTCAAAGTAGTCTTTCCATCTCTGCAGCACCTCCTCCTCGGTGGTCAACACTGTATCCTCAGCGTCCTTTATCAGTCTGATTTGTTGTACGTCATTTGCTTCTCTATCCCTCTGCTTTGCCACTCTATACACCATGTCTTTCGTATCTAGCTTCTCATATATCTCCTCACTTGCTTCTTTCTTTGCTATCACTACTGCCACCTTTGCCTTGTTCTTCGCTTCCTTGTACAAAAACTTGCTTCTCAGATCTTTTCTTTTTTGCCACTCTTTCCACGCTTCTTTCTTTCTCGCAATAGCTTCCTGTATTTTTTCGTTCTACCACCATGTTTCCTTGTATTCCTTCTTTTTCCCAGTTGTCACACCAAGCAATTCCTTTGCTGTTTCCCGCAATACATTTGATAAGTCTACCCAGGTGTTGTCTTCCTCCCACTTCATCTTCTGGTCTACCTCCAGTTTAAATTTTGCTCCAAAGTCTTTTTCTCGCAGTCTCCACCACTTGATTCTAGGTTCTACCTTTACCTCTCTTCTCCTTCGGCTCATCAGCCTCATTTTCCCAATGATTACATAGTGTTGCTTTGCCACACTTTCACCTGGAATGACCTTACAATCTCTGCCTCCCTGCAAATGCATTCTGCGGCACAGGATGTAATCAATCTGAGTATGCCTACCTCCATTTATGTATGTGACCTTGTGTGATTCACGCTTACTGTAAAAGATGTTTATCACAGCCATGTTTATGCGATGGGCAAAGTCTATAATGGTTTGACCCTCATTATTACGTGCACCATACCCATACTTTCCTATCACTCTCGTCTCCACTGTTTCCCTCACCAACATGTCCGTTAAAATCTGCACCAATTATGAGTCTTTCCTCCTTTGGAATCAACTCAAAAGCTTCATCTAGCTTCTCCCAAAACTCCTCTTTCTCTTCTCTGTCACTTCCCATCTGTGGGGCATAGGCACTCACCACATTTAGCAGAACACCATCTATCTCCAGCTTCAGACTCATCATTCTGTCTGTTATCCTTCTCACCTCCAACACACCATTTGTGTGCATTCCTTTCACCATCACACCGACACCATTCCTCGCTTCATTCTCACCATGGTAGTATATATATATATATATATATATATATATATATATATATGTGTGTGTGTGTGTGTGTGTGTGTGTGTGTGTGTGTGTATGTGTGTGTGCGTGTGCGTGTGCGTATCATGCGTGCGTGTGCGTCTGTGTGTGTGTGTGTTTGTGTTTGTATACATAAATGTGTGTATATATTTATATGTATGTATATATATATATGTATATACTGATATATATATATATATATATATGTGTGTGTGTGTGTGTGTGTGTGTGTGTGTGTGTGTGTGTGTATATGCATATGTATGCAAATATATAAGATTTATTTATTGTGAATAGCTAGTAATATAAATCTGTATATAGAGTTTGTAGAAAATTTTCAAAAGCGAGGTAAAAGCACGAGCCAAGGCAACGCTTCCAACCATGCAATGTCTAGGATTAAAGGGAGAGGGAAAACGGCGAATAAGGATTATGAAGAAAAAAATATATATAAATAATTACAAAAAAGAGATTATCAAAGGGAATGAGAATGCGAAAAATAAAGAGAATAGATACAAAAAAAAAAAAAAAAAAAAAAATCATCTACGTCCCTGTTATTATTCTGGTTTTGAAATAGGATTTATGATTCCAATTTACTTTTGCTTTCTTATTCGATTGAAGAGGCTCAATATCATCACTGACCGCCTTCCTACATTTTGTTCACGATCTTCGAAACTTTTTTGTGATATTCTATTGAGAATTTTTTTTTTTTTTTTACGTATTATGCAGATGGTCATCGAAGTCTGTTTGAAAGAAACTCATTATCGAAACTTCCATTTGTCTTTTCCTCTATAGGATACAGCCTCTTAAAATCTGATATTTATTTTCAATTTCAATTTTCTCCAAAAACTGTTTAGTACTATTAACATTAAAATCATTTATATCAACTTACAATTTCCGTTAATACCAACATTTTTCTTTTTGAAAGATTTATCAAACATGTTCCGATGTAACCTGTGTTAAATCTATTATCATTAAGTAATTCTTTATATGGTTATTTTTCTTCTTTAAATGCTGTTTTTCGCATTCTCGATAGATCCTGATTCCACCATGGTTTATTTTTCCTAAGTTTTACATTACCCTTATATGGATTAATTGACTTATTGTATCTACAATATTTAACCATAGATTTTGCCAATTTCTGTTTCGCTACATATACTCAATCTCATCTGCCGCGGCTAATATAGTACTCCGAAAGTTTTCGTCTTCGTAAAATTCATTAGGGACATGTTTTCCTTGTAAACTTCAGTATTGCCGTTAGCATTTGTATCATCATATATATCAAATAATTATCTAATGTTACAAAATTATTGATTTGACCAGAAACAATGGCATGGCCTCCCAAATTGCCAGTCGAATCCCCCAAAGCTGTTATATTTTGACATTAATAAGTCTAACAGCGGTGTAACTCGAAATTCTTCAAAATAGTTTAAGCTGTCATAATAATATGTTAGCCACGGATACCTTTGTGTAGTTGTTGAGATGAGGCGTAATTCTACCACGCCAGAATCAGTGAGATAACCAATGAAGTGATTTCCGTGGCCATTAGTGGTACCAACAATACCGTGTCAAATGTGCACAGATTTCATTCCCATCGCCATCACTCATGCCACCTATTCGAGCATTAAAGTCACCTATCGATAGACGCATGTGAGGTTAGAACTCTATAAGAGAAAAGAAATCAAAGTCTCTCCTGTAAGGTGAGCTAAAAACTGAACTGATGAATTTATTGCTCATGAATTAGTCGTTTCATTTTAGAATTTTCTTTACTGTTTCTCAAAGGAATATGATTTTGTGGGTCTTATTATTCAATTCAGTGAGTAACTGCCCTGGATAAGCCATGTTTTTTTTTTTTTTTCTTTCTTTCTTTCTTTCTTCCATTATTTTTTCCCCCCTACTCGTAATCACTCGTCTGCTGCAGGCCCTTATTGCGCATGTCCAATTTTAAGTGATTCCTGAGATGGAGTAATTGGCCGGGGCAATTATTTTTTAGTGGCTAAATCGAAATCATGCACTTTATCTTGTTCACTAAGGCCTAATGTGGGTATGATGATGACATGAGGCCGTTCTTGAATTTTATAAGAACATATCCGTGATGTGTTTTAGGTCACTTACACGCAGATACAGATTAGGGAACAAACCAAAGTATATACTTAAGAGATTAACAATAAATGGCACGTGCATGTGCATTTAAGTCGAAGACAAGACGCGAAGTGGACAAATGTGACAAATTGGGGGGAAACTGGCATATGGAAGCCAAGGACACAATCAGTGACATAATGTGGAAAGGTATTTGTGTATTTTGTGTATAGTCGGTTTATCTGCCATTTTATCTACACGGAAGAGTGTTTTGCAAGTCATCTTGATGCGTGTTAGTTCAGAATATTCCTCCAGTAGTAAACACTAAACAACACGTGCAAATTATGCTCAACTACTGCATATAAAGAATTGCAATAAATACAATGTCTCCAATATATTCACAAGGTAAAAAAATACAACATGAGTGATGATCCACATATCTATTTAATTCTTATAATAATTTTCAGGAGTAATTAATGGAAGATGGCGCTGATATTAAAATATGCAATATATATATAATATATATATACATATATTTATATATATATTTATATATATATACATATAATATGTGTGTGTATGTATATATATATATATATATATGTATATATATATATATATATATATGAATATGAATAGATATGTATTATATATTTTATATATATACATATATATGAACTTATATGTTTAATATATATACATATATATATATTTCATACATATATATATATATATATATATATATATATATATATATATATATATTACATACATACATATGTGTGTGTATGTATATATGTATCTCTCTCTCTTTATATATATATATATATATATATATATATATATATATATATATATGTGTGTGTGTGTGTGTGTGTGTGTGTGTGTGTGTGTCTGTGCGTGTTTAAGTATCTATATATATGTGTGTGTATATGATATATGTATATCAGGCAAAACATTACTACAGTATCCACATCCCATATCTTTAGTGTTTACACGAGTGTGTATCGTGCAGAGAAGCCCTTCGACCTCATCCATCCGCCGGCGAAGGCAACGTTCACTCGATTCCCGTCCGAGGTTACGCTGGCTGAGCGGTCGGCAGCACAGAAAAGCGAGCTGTTCTCGGGGAAGTACTTGGCTGAGCCGGACTTATCCACTGCGATGTAGGAATTGGTACATTTCCTGTCTCGCATGCTAATCGTTGTAAATTCCAATTGAATTTTCTTTCCTTCGGGAGCCTGACAATATACAGAACAAATAATAACAAGAGGAAAACCTTCTTGAAAGTATTACACCACAAGAATTTAAAACAAAAGCCTAAACATGTCGGTTGGGTATAGATTACTTACCACAATCCACCACTCGCACACTGCATTCCATGGGTAGTTCTTAGGGTATCTTGGACTCCTGATAATGCCTGATGCATTATCCTCTGTGAGTTCGATGACGCGATGGCAATTTGTCTGTCGCCATGTGATGCCTATATCAAATCCAACATTTGTTTTCCAGGCATCAGTGACAAAGTTGACATTTAGATTCATGTTCGGTACTACAATGGAGCCTTTTCTATTTCCACAAAGCCTGGGAAAGAAAGGGGCAAGGAAAATGAGTTACCCTATACTGCAAAATTAGGGTATAAAACCTAAAATCTAGTTCATTCGTAGTATGTTGCTTATCCTGTGACTTTACTTCATAATCATTTCTATTCATAACAGATAATTCTTAATTTACCCATCTCTTTACCATACTGGACTTCTAATGCTAATCATCATATTGGCTTAAAGAGTAAATTATGTAAGTAGTTTACATGGTTATTGTCAGAGTAAATATTAGCCTCGTTTAGGCAGTGAGATCTTACTTTACAGTCCTGTTGTAGGGAATCTGAATTTCAACAAAGTCGACGCACTTCCCTTGTTTCTTTCCCTGCAGTTGGAAGGTATTGAGTGCGAAGGTACTCGTATACGGCGAGGCCTGGAAGAAGCCATATAAATTGGTGAATTTGGATCACAAACCAAAAATACCTAAAGTCGATGTTGCCATGATATATGAAGTAAAGAAACGAAATCAAAGGCATTTCAGATTCTTACTGAGCTTCCTTTAAGTCCACACTGGAAATTGTTGGGGTAATTTTCAGAACCGAAGTTGGGTGAGAACCAAGACACTCCTTCAGTGGCAGAGACTAGCGAACAACTTGAAGAAGATGGTGGAGTGGTAGTAGCGGTATTGCACCCAGGAGCGTCTACAAAGGTGACATCCGCAGACCAACCAGATTCGCTATTGGACCTTGTGTAAAACATGAGGATGAGCTCATTGGTGCTTGAGGTGAACGAGGTCCCCGGGGCGATGTCAGTCCCACAGTAACTGTCGACAGAAGTATCGTGAAACAAGAGATCATCAGGGTAGTGTAATCATGTGGAAGATCAACATCCTAATTAGAAATACAAGAAATCCTCTATGGAAAGATATGAACGGTATTCAGTTCAGTTCAATTACAAGTCGATGAGAACTTACAAGTCACCATCGAAGCGGTTGCTGGTCCGGATCTCCAGTTTGTCCCAATCATAGGAACAGGATGGTAATGTAAAGGCGCTGAAAGTGACTTTGGGCAGCTTGCACTCAGGCGCCACTATCCACTTGGCGCAATTTAGCCCTTTATGATTCAACAGGAAAAACAATATACGTGGCAATGAAAAATGGGTATTTCATATGCATGTATTATCATCACTGATTAATCATTGCTTAATGGATTTTATATATATGAACATACATATATATGTATATAAAGATATATGTATATTATTTGTCATATAGGATTGAAAGGAATCAATGTTTTAAATACTTGAAAACATACCATAAGGATAGTTGTTTGGGTAGTTGGGCGAGGTAATTGTGGTAGGGCTTGTGATCTTGATACTGCAGTCGCCGCGTTGCGAAGCTAAAAGAAAAAAAAATGTCCATTAATGAAAGGAATTCTATGTATATGTGAGTGTTTCAATATTATGATCTTATATTCTTACCAAAATAATTTTGCTCAAGCGTTTCACATGAAGGCCAGTGTTTCCCGCCGGACACACGCATGCGCAGCTTGATCCAAGGTAACCCCCGTTCTTGCAAGGGTCGCTGCTAACCCCACACTTTGTCATCCACTTGCCTGTAAAATCGATCAAAACGAGAAACGAACATTAAAGATTCAGCACTTGTTAACCTCTCACAGTGAAGCAGCACAATGAAAGCCGAAGAAGGGACACTGACCGATGCAGCCGTACATGAGGTTGGCAAGGTGCTTGTCCCGGTGCGAGAGGCCGGCGCGGCGTCCGATCAGCTCCTGGTTGCGCGGGTCCACCGTGGCGATGGTCAGGTGGCCGTTCTTCGAGAATCCCTGCGGGTTTTTCAGCCGTTAGTTCAAATAATTGAACTAGATCGAAGGAGGAATTATATCATGCAGAAAAAGACCAAATTCAATAAGAGTTTGTGGATGTGTGTAGATGACTTACAAAACCACTGTAATGCATGTCACTCGTGTAATCATATGCGATGCCTTTGCTGTCCACACGGGAGTACGTTTGCTTAGCGAAGTTGCCTGCTCGCCCGTCCCAGATGTTCTCCTCGTTGATATGAACATAGGAGTCGCGGTCGGGTCGGGACTGCTCGTGGTAGAAACCCATGGCGTGGCCGATCTCGTGGGCGACGACACCGAGCTGGGAAGGAAAGGCAACAATGCCAATCACACAAGACTGACTCACAGCGGTAATCTCTTTCTTAATGCCATATCCACATGCACGAATGAAACAATGCACTATGAGGCACATGGACTCACGGAAGTGCACCCACTGCCGATGGAAATGTCTTGCCCGGTAGTAAAGCCTGCAATATAGCCAATGTACGACCAACAGCCTGTCAGTTTTTGGAACTTGATGTGAGGTTGGTTGACGTTGGTGGTCAGCTCGAACCTGATGCAGGTGTGCTGCTCCCAGTGCGCAATGCCGGCCTTCACCGCCTCTTGGTCCACTTTGCCTGGAATTGGATGGTCGTTTTGTATTGCTTCGAACATGGTATTGTTCTTAGTTATACTAAATAGAATTCATGCATGAAGAACAGTCAGTCTGTCCATCTCTCTTTCTCTCCCTCTTTCCCTTCCTCCCTCTCATTCTTTCTCTCTCGACTGACCGTCGGCGAATCGGTAAGGCACCCGAGGGAAGCCGTCTCCGGCCTCCGGCCAGCGGTAGCTCTCGGAAGCCAGGCCCTTCCTTAGCACCATGGCCCTCTTCTGCGCCTCCGTCAGCAGTATGTCCTTATCGAAGAGCTCGCCGGCCTCCACTCGTTCCGGGTTGGTCTCCTCGAAGGGCTTTGGCTGTGGATACAGGGGCGTGAGTATCGTCTTTGTTTTGTGCTTCTAAAATGTATAAGCTTGCCCTTTCGAACACATCTGTCAAGACTAAATATTCACGTAGCTTTTACTTTACGAAGACAGATTCACTCAGGATAATATTCGAGGATCAGAAATTTCACTTACGAGAACGACAAGATCTGGTTTTTGTTCTACGCGGTTATCCGTGAGCTGTAAAAGGAAAGTTACATTTTAGACGATCTATTAGAAAACTTTCATTCTGGATGTTTGTTTTATTCTCACGTTCAACGAATCATGTTTCTGTTTCTTTACTTCGTTCTTTTCAATAAGTTTACAAATGATGTAAGAAAATCTGAACTTGATCAATTGTATCCGTTTTACTTATTTAACCACATGTACATTTTCGGAATTCGAAATAATGTACTCACAATAAAATGAGGTCCAGTGCCATCCTGACGCCCTTCCTGAAGATCGAAAAAAAATATATATTAAAAAGTTGTACCTTGAAAGTATTACGAACACTTTTCTAGTATTTCGCAATTCATAGCAAACATACAAGAGGTGAAATCTGACCTTTCCCAATGACATGAAAACCGCACTTCTTAAATTGAGGAAACCCAAATCCTTCCAAAGTTAGCCCATATATATATATGTGTGTGTGTGTGTGTGTGTGTGTGTGTGTGTGTGTGTATATATATGTATGTATATATATATATATATATATATATATATATATATATATATATATACATATATATGTATGTGTGTGTGTGTGTGTTTGTGTATATAAATACTTCTGTATTTACACACATATAGTTATTCATTTATATACATATAGATAAACATGTGTATGCATATATAAACATATATATATATGTGTGTGTGTGTGTGTGTGTTCACACATAT
>BOPN01004365.1:47500-50000 GCA_017312705.2 Penaeus japonicus | reverse complement strand
GGAAAACCTTGAAATTATTACAACACCACAAGAATTTGAAACAAAAGCCTAGACATGCCGAAAGGGTATATTGTTTTACCACAATCCACCACTCGCACACTGCATCCCGTGGGTATTTCTTAGGGTATCTTGGGCTCCTGATAATGCCTGATGCATTATCCTCTGCGAGTCTGATGACGCGATGGCAATTCGTCTGTCGCCATGTGATGCCTATATCAAATCCAACATTTGTTTTCGAGGCATCAGTGACAAAGTTGACATGTAGATTCATGTTCGGTACTACAATGGAGCCTTTTCTATTTCCACAAAGCCTGGGAAAGAAAAGGGAAAGGAAAATGAGCTGCCCCGTTCAGTATCAATTGGCTTTTTTGTGACTTCTTCATCATAATCATCTCTCTGCTTATCAGATGATTCTTCATTTACTTACCTCTACCACAAAGACCTCTAATGCTAAATCATATTAGCACACAGTGTAATTTATAAAGTAGTTTACATGATTATTGTCAGAATAAATTTTAGCTTAGTTCGGTCAGGCAGTGAGATCTTACTTCAT
Source organism: Penaeus japonicus (assembly GCA_017312705.2). Lineage (NCBI taxonomy): Eukaryota > Metazoa > Arthropoda > Malacostraca > Decapoda > Penaeidae > Penaeus > Penaeus japonicus. Next base: position 49,447 of record BOPN01004365.1, on the reverse strand, counting down.
AGTCCTGTTGTAAGGAATCTGAATCCCAACAAAGTCAACACACTTCCTTCGTTTCTTCCCCTGCAGTTGGAAGGTGTTCAGGGTGAAGGTGCTCGTGTACGGCGAGGCCTGGAAGGCGAAGGCACATAAACTTTTGAAGTTGGAACCCTAATTAGAATCACATAGAATACATGTTGCCAAGCATAGAAACAAATACAAGGCTATTCAAAATTCTTACAGAGCTTCCTTTAAGTCCACACTTGAAATTGTTGGGATAGTTTTCAAAACCAAAGTTGCTACAAACCAAGACACTCCTTCAGTGGCAGAGACTAGCGAACAGCTTGGAGAAGATGGTGGAGTGGTTGTTGCATCTGTAGTTGGTGCTTGTGTTGTTGGAGGCTGAGTGGTCGGTGCTTGTGTTGTTGGAGGCTGAGTGGTTGGTGCTTGTGTTGTTGGAGGCTGTGTGGTTGGTGCTTGTGTTGTTGGAGGCTGAGTGGTCGATGCTTGTGTTGTTGGAGGCTGAGTGGTTGGTGCTTGAGTGGTAGTAGCGGTATTGCACCCAGGAGCGTCTACAAAGGTGACATCCGCAGACCAACCAGATTCGCTATTGGTTCTTGTGTAAAACATGAGGATGAGCTCATTGGTGCTTGAGGTGAACGAGGTCCCCGGGGTGATGCCAGTCCCACAGTAACTGTCGACAGAAGTATCGTGAAACAAAAGATCATCAGGGTAGTGTAATCATGTGGAAGATCAACATCCTAATTAGAAATACAAGAAATCCTCTATGGAAAGATATGAACGGTATTCAGTTCAGTTCAATTACAAGTCGATGAGAACTTACAAGTCACCATCGAAGCGGTTGCTGGTCCGGATCTCCAGTTTGTCCCAATCATAGGAACAGGATGGTAATGTAGCAAGAAAGTGACTTTGGGCAGCTTGCACTCAGGCGCCACTATCCACTTGGCGCAATTTAGCCCTTTATGAATCAACAGGAAAAATATACATGGCAATGAAAAATGGTTATTGCATATCCATGCATTATCAGCACTGATTAATCATTGCTTAATGGACTATTTATGTGAACATACATATATATGTATATATAGATATATGTATATATGTATATGTATATGTATGTATGTATATATATATATATATATGGTTTGTCATTTAGGATTGAAATGTTTTAAATACTTGAATACTTACCATAAGGATAGTTGTTTGGGTAGTTGGGCGAGGTAATCGTGGTAGGGCTTGTGATCTTGATACTGCAGTCACCGCGTTGCGAAGCTAAGAAAAAGGAAATTCAAATCCATTAAGAAAAGGAATTCTATTACTACACAAGCGTTTCAATATTGTGAGCTTATATGCTTACCAAAATAATCTAGCTCAAGTGTTTCACATGAGGACCCAGATGTTCCCGCCGGACACACGCATGCGCAGCTTGATCCAAGGTAACCCCCGTTCTTGCAAGGGTCGCTGCTAACCCCACACTTTGTCATCCATTTGCCTGGAAAATCAATCAAAACGAGAAACGAACATTAAAGATACTGACCCTTTGTAAACCTGTCACAGTGAAGCAGTACAATGAAAGCCGAAGAAGGGACACTGACCGATGCAGCCGTACATGAGGTTGGCAAGGTGCTTGTCCCGGTGCGAGAGGCCGGCGCGGCGTCCGATCAGCTCCTGGTTGCGCGGGTCCACCGTGGCGATGGTCAGGCGGCCGTTCTTCGAGAATCCCTGAGGAGTGAACAGCAACTAGATGAAAGAACTTTTATGGACCAATAGAGGTAAGTTATTGCATTTGATAGAACTAGATGCCTGTTGAAAAAAATATATTTATTCATAAGAATTTGTCTGTGCGTAGAATACTTACAAAACCACTGTAATGCATGTCACTCGTGTAATCATATGCTATGCCTTTGCTGTCCACACGGGAGTCTGTTTGCTTATCGAAGTTGCCTTCTC
>BOPN01004365.1:22500-25000 GCA_017312705.2 Penaeus japonicus | reverse complement strand
AAGCGTGTGTTAGTCCAGTGTACTGTGCCAAGTGAAAAAAGAAATGTACGAACAGGGTAGATAAAGAGGAAAAAGAAAAGAAAAAAGGAAAAGGTTTCATAAAGGCTCAGGTTCCACTAGTCCTCCACTAGCCCTGTTTCCAGAGCTCCTTCCGACCTCTCAGCCTTCCGTTTTGGTTACATTAAGAATACATTCCATCGGAATTAGTGTCTGTAGACTGGCATTTAAACGTTTTAATGGTGTTATGACTGCGTAAAAATGCTGAACGGATTTCTAAGATCATTGACTAGAGACCCCCATTGTCCGCGACAAAATTAGTAGGATTTGGCCACAGAACGCCCATGATCGAAGTCGCTCCGTTCCCCCGATAGCGCCTGGCCAAAAGGGCGATAAACCCGGACCTGGGTGTGGTCCCACAGCCAGATAAGACAAGTGGAACCCCAGCTCAAATCCCTGTAATGCGACTGTGTAAAAAAGAACTTTTGTGCTCAAGGCGAAAACTTAAGGAGTGCGTTAACACTCCTTTCGACCTGACGCAAAAGAAAGCCTCTAAATTAGGGACATTTTGTGTTTTCTTCCCGTCATCAAAAGGCTTTAGAGGAGATGAATGCAGCGTCACCTCGGCCATGGGATATTCATACTAAGCAGACGCTCCTTGTACTCACAGACGCTTCGCTTTTAGTGACTAAATACGCTATGTGCACAGCAGGCAATTACCTACAGAAAGAAAGAGAGAGAGAGAGAGAGAGAGAGAGAGAGAGAGAGAGAGAGAGAGAGAGAGAGAGAGAGAGAGAGAGAGAGAGAGAGAGAGAGAGAGAGAGAGAGAGAGAGAGAGAGAGAGAGAGAGAGAGAGAGAGAGAGAGAGAGAGAGAGAGAGAGAGAGAGAGAGAGAGAGAGAGAGAGAGAGAGAGAGAGAGAGTTTCGCAAGCCTCGCTAAAATCGTTAAAACAAATGGATATACAAAGTCAAACGCTTGCTTAAGCACGAATGTAAGCGCATACACACACAAGCCAACACGCAAAAAAGGACACACTCTCAAAAGTAAATACACCTTCACACGTGCATTAACTAACCAAACTCTTTACACTTATTTCATGGGAAGGTTAAGAAAAGAAGGAAAAAAATATTCGTTTCATCACATGACACACTTTTTCTTCTTCTTCTTCTTCCTTTTCTCCACCTCTTCCTTCTCTCCTTCCTTTCTCCTCGTCCTTAATATCATCATTCATCTTATTCTTATTCTTTTCATCCTACTCCTCCTCCTCTTTTATCTTCTTCTCCTTCTTATGTTTCTTCTTATCAATATTCTCCTCCTCCTCCTCCTACTCCTGACCCTCCTCCATCTCCATCTCCATCTCTTCCTCCTTCTTCTTCTCCTTATATATATTTTTATTTTTTTTCAATCACTTCTCTTTTTCAAGAGAACACGGTGGACCATGATGATGGAATTAGACAAGAGGGAAGAGAACCAAGGACTAATGCATGAAAACTTGAGCTCGATGACTGATGCAATTCAATTACCGCATTCATGACGCGACCGAGCGAGGGAAATGAGGGGAAAAGAGGGGACAGGAGGAAAGAAGATAAAGGATGGAGAATGGATGGTAAGCAACTGAAGAGGATGTTACTGAGTGATAATTACAACGATGATGATAATTGAAATGGACATTCAATGATGATGATAAGGATGATTATTATAACATCAAAAATATAAGAAAGGATGCTATTGACGACAATAAAAAAAATAACAAAACTGTTAATGATTATAAGGATAATAATGATATTGGAAATAATGATAATAAATGATAACAATTATGATAAGGGTATCTATCCTTATCATCATCAGTATGATAATAGTAATAATAATGATAATAATAGTGATGAATTTTGATGATAGTGATTGTGGTAACAACAACAATGGCAGTAACAATAACAATGATAATAATAATGATATTCAGATATGATATCATATCAGTGATGATGGTAACACTAATAATAATAATATGATAATAATAATGATGGTAATAATATTGATCATGATAATAACAATGATAATGATAACAATAAGGATAATAATGAAAATAATAGTAATGATAATGATAATAATAAATATGTAAATTATCATAATGATACAATGTGATAATAGTAATATGATTATCCTGTTCATATTGATAATGATAATCATGATGCTAATGAAAGTAATAATGATAGATAATGATAAAAAATGTGATAATGATAACGATGATATTGATAAAAAGGAACCCAACAATGATAATAATGATAAGGATGATAATAGATTATGACAATGATAATGTTAGCAGCAATAATAACGATAATAAAGACAATAGTGATATTCATATTAGTAACAGTAACTATTATAGTAGTGATAATGATAATTAAAATAATTGTAACAATGATAATAATGACAATGTTAAGAATAATAACGATAATGAAAATGATGATAAGGATAATGATAACATGATAACAACAATGATGAGCA
>BOPN01004365.1:12500-15000 GCA_017312705.2 Penaeus japonicus | reverse complement strand
AAACGTAATTGACTTCTTAATCGCCAATAGGCGCGACATTGTACAAGACGTAAGCTTTATCAATAAAGTAAATGTTGGTAGCGACCATAGACTGGTCAGAAGTCGAGTTAAATCATAGCTAAGAAGGGAACGAAATAAGCTCATACAAAAGCCTCTCGTAAACCTAATTAACATTAAGAATAGGGCGACGGAATTCTGCATTAACACCCGAGACAGATACTCAGCTCTCGAAGATCTTGACATATTCCAAATGAACAACCAATTCAGAGAGATATTAAGGAAACTGCACTGGAAATAGGCAGTAAAGACAAAAAAGAAAATTTCAGTAAGCTTTCGGTAGAGACAAAAAAGCTTATGAAAATAACATCAATCAGAGACAAAATAGAATCAGCAGAGCTGACTAAAACGATAAACAAGAAGAAAGATGTGCGCAAATTTAACATACGAAAAATAAATGAATCTCTGCTTTCAGGCAACAGCCTATAGGCAACAAAGAGGAGGCTCAGAATAGGGAAAAAACAAATGTATGCAATAAAGAAACCCAATGGAGAGGTGACATACAATAAAAATGAAATTATCAAAGTAATAGAAGACTTCTATCGCGATTTATACCACTCAAACGATCAACCACGTACGGAGACAAACACAACAATTGGAGACGTCTCAAACATTACGGTAGAGGAAGTAAAAAGGGCATTATAAGGCATGAAAAGAGGATAAACACCAGGAGAAGATGGCATTAGTGTAGATCTTATTCAAGATGCAGGAGAGATTGCAGCAGTAAAACTGGCCAATCTTTTTAATAGATGTCTAAGCGTCGGTAAAACTCCGAAATCCTGGAAAAACGCAATAACAGTTTTAATACACAAAACTGAGGACACAAAAGACTTAAAGAATTACCGACCTATAAGTCTCCTTTCAGTAATCTATAAACTGTTCACAAAAATCATCACAGCCTGCATCACCGATACATTAGATTCAAAACAACCCAGGGAAAAGGCAGGGTTCTGCAGTGGATTCTCAAATACAGACTATATCCACACACTAACTCAAATAAAAGAGAAAACAAATTAATATAGGAAGCCCCTGTGTATGGCATTCATAGATTACGAAAAGGCATTTGACTCGGTACAGATAGCTGCAGTACTAGATGCAATTCGTATGCAGGAGTAGAGGAAATATATTGCAGATTATTAGAGGATATACATAGAGATGGTACAATGATCATCAAAATGCATGCAGAAACCAGTAAAATACCAATAAAAAAGGGTGTTAGGCAGGGCGACACCATCTCACCGGAGCTGTTTACAGCTTGCTTGGAGGAAGTATGCAAGAAGTTAGATTGGAAGGAGTTAAAATAGGGAATGAACACTTAAGCAATCTAAGATTTGCAGATAACCTTGTTCTTTTCGGCGAGTCAGCAAATTAACTACAACAATTACTAAGTGATTTGAATAGGGAAATTCTGAAGATTGGCCTTAAAATCAACATGAAAAAGACTAGAGTCATGTTTAACAGTCAAACCACAGTTAAGCAAATATAAATTCAGGGCGAGGTACTAGAGCAACTCATCCAGACGAATACATCCTGCAAAGCCGAGATAAAGCAGCGAATCAGGCTAGGTTGGAGTGCCTTCGGTACACATAGTAATGTATTACAAGGTCGTCTGCCACTATGTCTAAAGAGAAAGATTTTTGACCAATGTGTCCTCTTCGTCATAACATATGGGTCAGAAACATGGACTACGACCAAAGTACTCGAGATAATATTAGTAAGTGATCAAAGAGGAATGGAAAGGCTTATGCTAGGAGTTAGCTTAAGAGACAGGAAAAGAGCCATATGGATCAGGCAACAAACAAAAGTAGAGGATATACTTAAGAGCATTAAGAAGAAAAAGTGGCAGGGGGTAGGACATATATATCGGAGACAGGACAACAGGTGGACAAAAAAAAAAAAAAAAAAAAAACAGAATAGGAAATACACGACACAAAGAGACCAAGGGCAAGACCAATGACAAGATGGTGGGATGAAATAGCGAATTTCGCAGGAGTAAACCGGACACAAGACCGGAATGACTGGAAAAGATTGAGAGAGGCCTACGTCCTGCAGTGGAATGATACAGGCTGACATTGATAATATATATATATATATATATATATATATATATATATAATAATGCTAATACAGAGAACACACAGATACTGTGTGTTTTTGTTTGAATGTGTGTGTGTTCGCTGCATTAGCATTTATATATGTATGTATGTATATATATACATATGTATATATGTGTATATATATGTATATATATATATACATATATACATATATACATATATATATATATATATATATATATATATATATATATATATATATATATATATATGTATATATATATATGTATATACACACACACACACACACATATATATATATATATATATATATATATATATATATATATATATTGATATATATATATATATACATATATATATAT